>JAMZAV010003945.1:0-115200 GCA_024449915.1 Sweltsa coloradensis | reverse complement strand
ACTCCACACATAAGGCCTACCTCCAAATTATAAATCTTTGCCAAAAATCTCGCCATACTATTTATTATTCGTTCCGGAATCGGCTATAAATTTGACATCGGCGCATTTGGTGTAAATGTTTTTTTTTATTTATCGTTTATCCCATTTAGAAACGTCATAGTATAAATACAATTTGTTTTAGGTATGTTTTGTATTTTTATTTGTTGCTAAAGTAAACCATGTCATGAGATCGATTAGAATAAGGAAAGCTTCCGCGCCCTAAAACATGTTTTTACTTGCAAACAACCATATGAATTGGATGAGCGTATAATGAAGAGAGCAATTTAACAACCAAGTTTAAAAAAGTGTTATGTGTTTTTGTTTGTATGTTTTATTGTCGGTCGTCCATCTGCTCGTATGACGTTAGAGATAGTAATAAACATTTATTTATTAAACAATAAGTTCCTATGCTTTATGCAACGAAATTTAGAATTTTCTTTATTTTGGATAGTGTTTTTTAAATATCTGTATCAAATACTATGAAGTCTACTAGTACTGTAATGATTCCCATTAATGACTATTTCGCAAGCCTGCTTTATAATATCTACAATGAATCAACAAAATTTATTTGTCCAAATGTATATTTTAAATAGGAGCGCAATAATTACGATGAGTTTCATATAAACTTCCGGCCGCGCGCATCTACGTAGTTACAGTTTTTCGTCAGGTGGGGGATGCGTCGTTGAATTCGTTGAATTTGAGGGCGACCTCTATGGACGCTCGTATGAACTTCGTGTGTAGCCGCGAGGTAGCGAAACTCGACAAGCG
This sequence comes from Sweltsa coloradensis, assembly GCA_024449915.1. Classification (NCBI taxonomy): domain Eukaryota; kingdom Metazoa; phylum Arthropoda; class Insecta; order Plecoptera; family Chloroperlidae; genus Sweltsa; species Sweltsa coloradensis. The sequence continues at coordinate 114,393 of JAMZAV010003945.1, read as the reverse complement.
CTCGTAGTAGCGTTGAAATGAACTTGATGTGTGTGAGGGAAATGTATGGTACAATATTTAACATGGGCGTGACGTCTCTAGCTAAGGATGGTGAAAAACATTGCATGTCTTTTGGTTTTATACTCAAAGATATTACTAACTTGGCAATAGATTTATATTAGATATAGATTAGTATTAGCGTTTATTGGATGAATTGTTAAAATTGTATGTTCTCTATGAAATATTTAATACTAAGTAAGAAATAATTGTTGTTATATTCAATTTAAATAGAATATCTTAATTTAATGTAAGGGCATCAAGTAGGAGTGTATCATAACATGTAAATTAAAATGTATGTACTAACTACTTTAAAGAAACCCTAATAAATAAATAAATAAATAAATAAATAAATTATTTTTTCACAGAACCTTTAATTTATGAATTAATATATTCGTGGGAAATTTGAGCGTTTTCGAAAAATTATTTCTCATGACATTTTACGATTTTTTTCGATTTTTTAAATTTCTTTGGCTTGTAACACCTTTATTATTATTATTATTATTTATTATTTATTTTTTACAATCCACATGATATTCTCATGTATACAAGGTTACAAATGTATGAACAATGTACATTTAACAGAATAGGAACGAGAATACCAGCATGGTTGTAGAAGAGAAACAGATAGGGCAGAGCCCAATATAGTATAGGCAAATTCGACTGAAATTTGGTTCGAGACGGAAATAATTATAAGAAAGCTGATTCCTTTTGTAATACGTTCATTGGGGCCCCCTGTATATCTCCAGAAAAATTACCAAAAATCCTACGTGGGGAACACCCTTAAATTATAAAAAAAAAACGCCGCCATCTTGCAGTTATCAAAAAAAGTAGGGTCATTTCCGACACTTTTGTGACCGTTGAGAGTCAATGACAATTTCTCAACGGATTTGTCCTCTAAGAAGGTTTTATAAAACATTTAGCCCCCATGCCTCTCGCGAAAGTGTGGGCATACTCCGCCAGAGCCCAAAATCCAATATGGCTGCCATTTGCCACGTCTGACACTATCTTTGCAAGGGTTTAGCCTAAAGTATCGCGTAGTATGTGGTTTTTATGGTTTTGGGGGTCGAGGAATTCGTTTCTGAAGTCGGTTTGGCGATAAGAACAGTTTTTTTTTAAAATTCGAATCCAAGATGGCCGTCGATTTGCAGCTTGGAATACCCAGTTTCTCGAAATCGTAGTAGAACTTTCATATAAGACTCAAATGAAAGCCCTGTTTATAAAATTTTGAATAACTGACAGTAAAGCTACCAGAAAGTGCTCATAGATCTTATAATTGTCAATACTTCAACAATAACACGAAAATATATGTTCATTTTATAGACAATAATTTAGCGATTTTCTAAGGAGCTGTGATAAGAGTGGTTATGGTACATGAATTGAGAGACAATGACAATTTCTCAACGGATTTGTTCTCCAAGAAGGTTTTATCGTTAAGGTCATCATCGCTGCCACTATCTTCACCACTATCATCTGGACAACCACGAGTTTTGAGCTGCTTGGGCAAGGGGGGTAGGGTGTGGCACACTGGTCGGCACTTCCAATTTAGAATTTCCCAGCCGTGACCAATATGGGGGACGGATGCTCTAGCAGCTCGTAATGGAGCTGGCAATACGCAATGTAATTCGTCCTTTGCACATGGAGATCCAACGAGTCGTCGTCAGGTGGGAGTCGAATCGTACTCTTGTTCTTCATTTTGTGCCACTTGGAAGCTCTGGCTTGCGCGCAGGTAGCATCTGCACTTTCAGCATAGACCTTTGAGAGGACAAATGCCTTCATATTTGCTCTGACTTTGTCCTCTAGCTCCACACTTTCACCTACTCTTACAAGAAGCTCTCTGGCCTCTGAGTCATTAATTAATTTCTGCAATACTTGTTTTTTTGCCATGCCCGTAGAAACCTGATGTGTGGTCACTGCCTATGATGACATGTAGAGGTATGATGACATCGGCGACCTCTGCTGACAGTAGGGCATTGCAGTTGATTATTGAATGCTTGCGTTTTATCAGCAGGTCTCCTCTGAATTGTTGTGAGACATAAGCTGCTTGTACATATTATACATCTGTGTCCTCGCTGTCTAGAACAACTGCTCCAGTATAATTCCCAGCTCTCAGCTTGGCATACGTTGAAAGCAGCATTGTGTCTGCTTCTGGATGCTTGAAGACGTACTCATCGCTCGTCACGCCAGTGCTCAGGTTAGTTGGCGTATTGTCCTCACAATATATGACACCACTACGCAGCTGACGAATTTTTGCTTTCATCTGTTGCTTTACAAGTCTCTTCAGTCTGACCTTATTTCCTGAATTGACCATCAGCTTATTGAATTCAGCAGCTTCTGGAAACGGGTCTTCAGGCTTAGGGAAAACATTTGGGATTTGTAGATGTTTTGCTGCCCGTTGATCGTGCTCATCATCCTTGATGCTAAAGGGAAGGTCTGATTTGTCGTCTAAGAGTATGATGAGACGTGCATCAGCGTGGCGTGAGAGAATTATCGAGCATATCTTATCAAGGTAGTCACTCCAGTGGTACCTCGAGCCGTCCCGTTTCCTAGCCTCACGGTCCTCTGGTCTGGCGGTGGCTCGTCGCCAGATCATCATATGATCATCATATGCAGCGCGATGAAAGCACTTGAAGAAAGTAGCCGAATTGTGGTTGCAGTACTTCGATCAAGTGTGTGTAATGCAATACTTCGTGAGAGCAGAAAGGACAGGCGACTGGAATCTTTTTCTCCGTTCAACGCATGTTATGTCACCTCCATGCAGCCTCTAAAGGACTATCTACTCCTAAGTTATGGCATTTTTTTGAAAACTGCAAGATGGCGGCGATTTTTTCAAAATTTAAGTGTGTTGCCCACGTAGGATTTTTGGGGATTTTTCTGGAGATAAACAGGGGGCCCCAATGAACGTATTACAAAAGAAATCAGCTTTCTAATAATTATTTCCGTCTCCAACCTTAATTTGCCTATACTAATAGCATGACATGCCTGTTTCACTTCTGTGAGCGCTTGATACTTAAAACTAAAAACTATTAAGATATTACTAATCATAAAACAATACTACGTTACATTGCAATAGAGAAATACAATAGAATCAAAAGTCAGAACTACGTTTCAATAAAATAGGAGACATTCACTACACTTAGGGCCTAATGATAAATGACAACATGGCATTATTTTGGCTAGATTGGTAGATACAACCTCGAAAAACAGCTGTGAGAAATGAAAACCGTAGGTCAACTAATGCGGATTAAAACCAGTCTGATGTAACATTTGAATCACTGAAATAAAGTTTTTATCCTATTCTTAAAATTAATATCATTTTTCACTTCCAGGGGTATTGTGTTCCATAGTGTGACTGCACGGTAGTAGAAACCATTTTGATACATTGAAGTTCTAGCACGGGGAGGATTGAGAATGACACTTGTGTTCTGGCGATTGAGTTGTCTAGGGTGAATTGAAATTCTGTTGTATGGGTTGAGGTCTGTTTCACCAGTTAACATATTCTTCAGTAAAATGAGGTCATCTTGTTTACAATAATTTTTAATTCAGGGGAGGTTACATCGAGTTAGACGCTCAGTCGCACTATCTGAGTAATTGTTCTTCATTAAAATTATCTTAGTTCCGCGATTCTGAATTACTTCTAGTTTGTGCATATTTATTTGAGATGTAGGGTGCCAAGCAGGTAAGCCGTAATTAATGATAGGTCTAATTAAAGAGAGATATGCTGTCCTTATTGTGTTGGCTCTACTTTTCTTAAGGTTACGGTTGACAAAGCCTAGTAGCTTAGAGGCCCTATCTCTTACACTATCTGTGTGTTGATCCCACTTAAGGTCTGATGAGATGGTTATACCTAACAGTTTTATGCTTTTTTCTTGAGTTAGAAAGTTTCCTGAAATGACATAGTTAGACAGAATCGGAGATTTGGATCTAGAAAATCTAATATATTGTGATTTGCTGGCGTTCAGGTGCATACTATTCAAAGCACACCATTTTTCAAGTGCATATAAGTCAGCCTGTAGTGAATTTACATCATCTATCCCTGAAATCGGTCTAAACAAGGTAGTATCAGCTGCATACTGGGCTACTTGGGAAGTCACATGTTGAGGTAGGTCCAAAAAGAATATTGCAAACAGAAGAGGGCCGATAACAGAACCTTGAGGCACCCCTGAAGTGACTTCCACAGTGGCTGATTGGGAACCATTAAAGATAACCGATTGTCTCCTGTGAGATAGAAACGAGTGGATCCAGCTTAAAGCACTAGCTTCTACTTTGTACCCCTTTAATTTTGCTAACAATCTTTTATGGGGAATTTGGTCAAATGCTTTAGCCCAATCTAAAGCTATGCAATCTACCTGTTTCACAGAAGACGTCTCGAGCGAATTCAGCCACTGGTCAATCACTTCAGTCAGGAGTGTAACGCAAGATCTCTTAGAGATGAAGCCATGTTGATTAGAATTAATCAGATTATTTGTTTTAAAATGATTGAATAAACGCTTAGTAACCAGTTTCTCCATCACTTTACACACTAACGAAGTCAAAGATATGGGTCGGTAGTTGTCTATTTTACTCCTATCACCTTTTTATTATTAATTTATATATTTATTTATTATTATTCAATGATCATCACATTATGTACATAATCATTAGGAATATCACAACGAGCATAGCCCTTAAACACAGAATTGTGTGTGATATCCCTAAATAGTAAATATAATAAAATTGATATTAAAGTAGGTAATTAAAATTAACATTTATGTAGCAAGTTTAAACAAAAATAGATAATCAAAAACTATATAAAAACTCAACGAATAAACACAATAGTAGGCCACGATAGACCCACAATACAAACATTCAAACAACTAACATTATAAGCCTAACTTATAACATTACGAACATCAAAATATAAAGTTCACCATTATAAAAACATACTTCATTTGAATTGAAAAGAATAATAAAATTGTACAAATCTCTTTAAGAAAATAATAATATTATTTGAAAGTGAAAATTAATTTAAAGTGTGAACTTTATTGGATGAGCGAAGCGAAGACTTCAATTTCACTGACCCCCCAAATATTTAGCTCGGTTTTTTTTTTTTTTTTTTTTGTCTGTTTGTTCACACGATTCCAGGCAAACGGCATATGCGATCTTGATGAAAATTAAAGGGGATCTTCGAAATCTTTGAACTTAGACGTGCCACGTTTTTGGGTACAATCGAAGAAATATTTCTCATGAATATCGCACTTTTACGATTTTTTTCAATTTTTAGTGCGATATTTTTGTGACATTTGGGCCAATTCTGACCAAACGGGTGGGGCTACAACGTTCATATTTCACATGGACATTAAGGTTATGGTGATGTAGTACCTTGTGAAAAAAAATTGAAAAAGTTAACCAGAACCCATAAAATAAACGTACTTTTACGATTTTTTTTCGATTTTTAGTGCGATATTTTCGTGACATTTGGGCCGATTCTGACCAAACGGGTGGGGCTACAACGTTCATATTTCACATGGACATTAAGGTTATGGTGATGTAGTACATTTTGAAAGAAAAAGTTGAAAAAGTTAGCCAGAATCCATAGAATAAAGGTTTTGATGAGTTTTTTTAGGTTTATAATAACAATTAACAAGTAACATTAGAAACTCGACAACAATCACCTACAATGCATTCACATAGCACTTGCAAAGGAAAAGTGGTTCCACGCAAACTAAAAACTTACAAAAACGCTCATCCATCAACGCGGCGGGACTTTAGCGTTTTCCTAGTTTACTTTAATTTTTTGATTCCCTAAGAAATTTCTTGAAATCCAGTGCCTTCATGTTGAGAGCCTTCAGATCCAGAGGAAGTTCCCTCCACAGTCTTGTCGCACGAGGATAAAATGACAGCCTGTAAGCTTCAGTTCTTGCAAAAGGAGCATCAATTGCCACCATCTCACCTCGAAGTCTTGACCTGTTTCTACTTTGGAGAATATGCTTAGTGTCGAGATCAACATCGCCCACTAAGCACTTTCTCAGAAACAGTACATCCAATTCTTCTAGGTGATCTTCAATAGATGGTAGCTTGCAAGCGGATCTTCTACTTGCAGAATCGAGGCCAGAGTGATTAGTTTTAGCCAGAATCATTTTTGTGGCACGGTTTTGAATTGCCTCAAAGGATGAGATGTTGTGTCTGTAGGTAGGGTGCCATGCGGGAATACCATACAACAGGGAAGACCTGACTATTGCAATGTACACTTTTCTACGTACTTCAAACTTGACACCATTTAAATTTCTTGAAATGAAACCTAGGAGCTTAGAATTCTTATCTCTGGTAACTTTCACATGATAGTTCCATTTTAAGTCTGGTGTTATATTCAAGCCTAGAAGCTTTAAATTTTGACATGCCTTAAGAGACTGGCCGCATGGTGTAATGTCCATCAATAGAACGTTTAGTACGAGTTATTCTCAAAAGATGACTCTTCTTTCCATTCAAAGACATTTCATTCACCTGATACCATTTAACAATGTTATCTAAATCCATCTGAAGCGCCATTACATCATTTACATTGACTATGGGACGATACAAAGTACAATCATCTGCATATTGTGTCAAGCTGGAAGAAACACAATTTGGCAGATCAAGCATAAATATAATGAACAACAATGGCCCAAGTACAGATCCCTGAGGCACACCAGAGGTTATGTCACTAAAGGAAGAGATTGAACCATTAAAAACAACAGCTTGAGTTCGATTCGAAAGAAAGCTAGTTATCCATTTTAGTAATGATCCTTCTACTTTGTAGCCAAGAAGCTTGTCCAGAAGCCTTTCTTGACAACAGGAACCACCTTTGCCTTCTTCCATACTTCCGGTACACTTGCTGTTGACGCCGATAGGTTGAAAATACTGCACAGAGATGGAGCTAGCGCCTCGGCACACTGATGTAGGATTCGCCTTGGTATTTGGTCTGGTCCCGGAGCGGCGTTAGGTCGGATCTTACGTAAAAGATTTCGAACTTCCCATTCATGGAAATGGAAGTCGGTAATAGATGTTGTGCGATCGAGAATGTTGGTAGAGAATTTTGGCGAAGTAGATTTTTCTTGTGGAGAGTAATTATCACGGAATTTAGTGTTAAATGCGTTCGCTATATCCACAGGGTCTGAGAGTTTTGCGCCATTGGACATGTAGTGATCGGGTGCCAAACTTCCCTGTCTGCTGTGGATATATTTCCAAAGTTTTTTGGGATCATTACCTAAATGCCACACGTATTCGTCGTGAGCCTTGCGCACCTTTGCCTTGACCAAGTTCCTAAACTTTTTGTACTGTGATTCCCGCTCATCTGAAGGAGACTTCTCCCATTTACGGAACAAAGAGTCGCGGCGTCGTATATCTTTGATTAGAACGTTTGTGATCAAGGGTGGTCTTCTTTTGGAATTTATTTTCACTTTTGGGATTGCTGACTTGCCACAGGACCAGAATATTGCCGTCCACTTTCTCCATGCCAGTTCGGTGTTCCAATAATTAAATTCGCGTGGGAGGTGTTCCACGAACAGGTTCGATAACAGCTCCCAGTTGGCTTTGTTATAATTGAGCACCTCCGCACATATGTTTTTAGACTTTTTTGACTTGCTTTATCCGGTTGTGATGATTTTTTCACAGCACCTTAATTTTATAAACTAGGGAAACGCCAAAGTCGTTGTTAGACGAGTGAGTGAGCCATGTGTTGAGTACCACGCTAACATTACTTTTCTTCCCCCTATACCGTAGGCTTCCCTAGCCTATCATAGGCCAGAGTGGCGCATTATGGCCTTACAGTTGACGTGCCCTTATACCAACTAAACTTAAAACCCTATTATTTATACCATTCTATAAATATCTAACTTTCATGCAAATGTTCCCGGGTACTCAACACATGGCTCTCTCACTCGTCTAACAACGACTTTGGCGTTTCCCTTGTAGTATCCTTGAACACACATAACAAAAACTTGTAGAAATACAGCCAAACCTTACACACTCAAAAGAAATGAGATCTAAAAAAAGGGCCAAGCTCATCTACCCTTCCACATTTGCGCATTCTAAATTCATAAACGTACAGTGTCCCAGAACAGCATCCTCGAAAAGCTTGGCAAAATAGAATTTGCGATTCTTAATTTAAACGTTATAGTTCATCCAAGTTCTTTTTTCTAATTAATTTAAACGTAAATATGCAAAGGTAAAGGTATGAATGATTTTTCTGGATCTTACAAAGGCCTATGACAGAATGCCCAGAGAGAGAGTTTGGGAATGCCTCCGAAAAAAGAAGATTGATATAAGATTGGTGGAAAGAGTACAGAGTATGTATGTGAAGAATGTGAGTTGCGTGGAAACTAAGGATGGCAGAACGGATTGGTTTGAAGTCAAGACAGGTCTCAGACAAGGGAGTGTACTGTCACCGATGCTCTTCAATATAGTACTCGACGAGATATTGAGGAAAGTGGAGAGAGGTGGGCTGGAGTCGTCCAGAACCTTAATATATGCTGACGATATACTCATATGGGGGAAGTAATGGGAAGAGGTACAGAAGAAAGTGGAGAAATGGAATGAACGTACTGTAACTGCATTTTCTAATATAAGACAATTTAAAAGATATTTAAATAATATTTGTTTCCCGCCTTTTAAATTGTATAATTGTTTTGAATAATTAATTGCCTTTAAATAATAACATTAACGATTTCTTTTAAAAATGTATAATTAATATTGTCAAACTTCTACGTGAATTTGTATTTCAAACTGCGCGCCAATGCACCGTCACGCAGATGATATGCCTCCGCCAACCAAACATTTATAGTGCAACAGTTGGCAATGCGCAAACAGCTGATCGTGGACAACAAACATTATTTCTGATGTGCGGGATATTTATTCTCTGGGGATTTTCCATAAGGTCACACGTGCCGCCGGTGCATACGAACTCAACAACATACGTAAGCACGTACGCAGTGCAATTGTGATTAAATCACTTGCAAATCACAGTGATTTGCAAGTTTTCAACCAATAGGAGACCAGCATGGATCCTTCTAGAACACAGATACCAAGCTCTTGCAAACACTGACTTCACTTCGATCTTGGGACCACTAGCGCACGTTTGTGTGAGAAAGAAGCTGGAGATTTTCCTTTGTCCTCGGGGAAGGACGCACCTACCTGGGTGTTCGGTCTTCTCGCAGCCTACTTTTGGATTGGAATTGGGGTTTTCCGACTACGAGAGGCCTAGCCTAGGCCACAATCTACTGGTGTCGTCTGATTCCACGAGGCCTAGTTCATAGTTAGTTCATAGTTCAGTTCTTTTTGTACATAGGTATTATGTGTGATAACTGTTGGAATGATCTTCTTATTCTTATCTAACTACAATTGTTAAGTTGGTATTACTACTCGTTGGTACGACAACTATTTATCTGTATTGTGTTGGCAACACTGTATACTTGTCGGCGTCCCTTCCGTTGTGAATAAACATGGTTGATGCAAACTGTAGTTGCTTTATCTTTTAAAACAAGCGCAAAACTGAATAAATCCAATAGGTTATGGGACCAGGACGTGTTTTAAAGTGAAGTAAAAATTACATTGAAGGTAGGCCTAGCCTAGTTTGTAAGGGCCTAGGACCTAGTTCGACCGACGGGTAAGTCAGAATTCTTTCTTCATTCATTCAGTGGTGGTCTGTGAGTGATAGTAGGCCTACATCACGATGGCAGACAAATTCCTGCATTTGGAAAGACTGAATGGTAGTTCGAATTTGCTACTTGGAAATTTGCAATGGAATGTACCTACGTCACGAAAGTTGTGGACTGCTGTCAAGCCTATAAAGAAAGATGATGGCACGTTCGAAGCTGTAGACGAGGATACAGATGAAAGGGCAAGAACCAAGATTAACCTGAGCCTACATCCATCTTGCTATGTACATGTAAGAAGTTGTACAACAGCAAAGACTACGTGGGAGAGCCTTGTGAAAGCTTTCGAGGATACGGGTCTAATGAGAAGGTTAGGACTATTAAGAGGTTTATTCAGCATGAAAGCAGATCAATTTCAGTCAATGGAGGAATATGTAAACAAGTTATGTCTCTCAGTTTGCAGTTGACAGACATAGGTTATCCTATGGATGACGAATTCCTTGCTGTAATTCTGTTGAGTTGGTTTGCCGAGTAGTTATGACCCGCTAGTTATGACTTTGGAGGTTAGTTCTGAAAACTTACAAGTGATCAAGTAAAAACCAAATTGCTTCATGAGAATTCCAGAAGAGTTAGTGATGAAAAGGGGACAGCGGCTTTGTACACTTCAAAGGGTGGCAACTATAAAAAGAAACCTGGACAGAAGAAATTTCTGTTCAGATGTTTTAGATGTCACGAAGAGGGGCACAAGTCATCGGAATGTTCCAAGAAACTTGACAAAGAATCTAACGAGGCTCATGGAAACAAGGTTGGTGGATCTCAAGAAAAGAAGCAGAAGGCAGCTCAGAGAAGAAAGGTCTAACTGCATGGAATATGTTCTCAGCACTATCGGTAAAAGTAGAATCACGAGCATGGCTTCTTGATTCGGAGCGGACAGCTACGATGACGCCTCACGCAGATTGGATGCAGAATCGTTCGTGGTGTTCTCCAGCAGAAGTTACCGTGGCAAACGGTGGTACTACTCAAAGTGGTGATATCGGTGAAGTTGAGATTAAACTGGCAAATGTGTCGGAACACAAAAAATTAACTAAAGTTGTGCATGTTCCGAACCTGTCTGCGAATTTAGTTTCTGTTAGCAGTGTGACATCTAATGGGTTGATTTGGGTATTTGGATCTGATGGTGCTCATATGTACCGTGAAACTGATTTTCGGTGAAAGGAGATGTATTGGCCACTGCCACACAAAGACAAGGGCTGTATCACCTAGATGTAGAGTCATATGTGGTTCCTAAGGAGTCTGGTCAGTCGGTGATTCCGAGTCCTAAGGTAGAACAGGAACAACATATGCCTACAGTTAGTCATCAGGCTCATTTCACAATGAACACACAGGAACTATGGCATAGGAGACTGGGACATCTCAACAAAGTTAGCATGGATCTACTGAAAGAAGGTATGGCTGAAGGTGTTAATTTTACTGGAAGTAAGGACACTAAACCTTGTGAAGCATGTGTGATGGGCAAACAGCATAGAGTTCCCAATAAAGACAAGGGTAAAAAGAGCGACAAAAATTCTAGAATCCACTCTGATTTATGTGGGCCAAGTGTGCCATCACTGTCTGGTGCAAAGTACTTTATGACTCTGATTGATGACTTTAGTAGAAAGACGTTTGTTTATTTTCTTGCTAGCAAGAGTGATGTTTATACAGTATTTAAACAATGGAAAGTCTTGGTAGAGAATCAAACGGGTGAGAAATTGAAGTCTCTGCGAAGTGACAATGGCACCGAGTACATCAACCAAGATATGCATCAGTTGCTTGCTTGCAGTGGAATCGTGCACCAAACCAGCATTCCAAGGTCACCGGAACACAATGGAGTGGCGGAACGAGCGAACCGCACTATAGTGGAGAAAGCTCGAGCTCTGCTCAGTGATGCTGGCCTGAGTAGGTGTTACTGGGCAGAACTGGTGAGTGTTATTGTCTATCTAAAGAATCGGTCACCAACCAGAGCAGTAGAGGGGAAACTACCAGAAGAGGTATGGATGGGAGATAAAGTGGACCTTAGACACCTGCGAGTATTTGGCTGTGCTGCTTACATGCACATTCCTAAGGAGCTGAGTACAATATGGGATCCGAAAAGCAAGGAAATGATCATGGTAGGATACTGCACCGAATCTAAGGGCTATCGTCTTATAGACCCCAAGAATCCCCAGAGAATTGAAAAAGCACGTGACGTAATTTTTCATGAAGATATTTTTCCTGCTAAAAGACATCATTCGGAGGATGTTGCTACTACTGATAAACCTGACAATCAAGTGTGGGAACTTAACGATGTTTTGTCGGAAACAGAAGTGAATGACCACGAATCAGATGGCCAGCCAGAGCTACAAGACGGAGATTCAGAAGATGATATTTCTATGGAAGAAGATCCGAACAGCCAGCTGCTATGGAGCAAGAAAGAAGATATCCAGTCAGAAATAAGCGTCCCAAGGAATTTCCAGAATTCATACTCTACCAGGCTACACGCGAGGAGGGCGAGCCTGAAACTGTACGAGAGGCCTTGGCTGCAGATGATCGAGAGAAGTGGAAGCATGCCATGGAGAACGAAATAGATTCTTTAGTGAGAAATAAAACATGGGAACTTGTAGATTTACCTGATAATCAGAAGCCAGTTGATTGTAAATGGATTTTTAAGATTAAGAAGGACTCTAGTGGTATTTCAACATACAAAGCCCGCCTAGTCGCAAGGGGTTTTTTCTCAAAGGTATGGCATAAATTACAGTGATACTTTCTCTCCTGTTGTTAGGTACGGCTCAATCAGAATGTTACTTGCTTTGTCAGTTGAACTAAATCTATTAATAGGTCACCTTGATATAACAACAGCCTTTTTAATAAGTGATTTGAAAGAAAGTTTTACATGAAACAGCCGGAAGGACTGGAATCGGTGAAAGGTAAAGTCTGTCTTTTGAAGAAAGCTTTGTATGGTCTTAAGCAAGCGAGTAGAGCTTGGTATGACAAAATTAATTTAGTACTGCTTGAAAGGGTTTAAAAAGATCTGATTTTGAACCATGTATATATTTTAAGTTCAAAATGAAAGATCTTGGAGAGGCAAAATGTGTGCTGGGTATGAGGATCAGAAGGCAAAATGGGGAATTATGTTTAGACCAAAAATCTTATATTGAAAAAACTCTTAAAAGATTTTTAATGACTAATTGTAAACCTTTGAACACTCCAATGGAGGTAGGGTTAAAATTGTCCAGGGCTGAATACCCAGATCCTTCATTGCCTTATCAGGAACTGATAGGTTCATTAATGCGTCTTGCAGTAATCAGCAGACCAGATATTGCACACACAGTAAGTGTGCTCAGCCAATTCAATAATTGCTATGATGAATCTCATTGGGTATGTGCTAAAAAGCGGGTCCTAAGATATTTACAAAAAAACAAAGGATTTGTGTCTTGTATACAAGAAACAGGTGTTAAAACTTGAAGGATTTGCTGATGCAGATTGGGGAAATTGTTCTTTGGATAGAAAATCTTTACTGGATTTGTTTTTTGTACTTGGAGGATGTGTAATCTCTTGGGAAAGCAGAAAGCAAAAAACCATTGCTCTCTCAAGCACAGAATCCAGAATATATGGCTTTAACTCAATGTGCAAAAGAAGCAATTTTTTCTTAAACATTTTTTGAATGAGTTGAATTTTGCAAATAAACAGAATGCTATAACTTTGTATAATGATAATCAGTCTGCACATAAACTGGCGGAAAATCAAATGTATCATAACAGGTCAAAACATATTGATATAAGACATCATTTTATTAGGGAGTGCGTTACCAATACGATTATTGATCTAAAAGATTTGTTCAACAGAAAATATGTTTGCAGATGTACTCACTAAGAGTTTGCATGGTCCAAATCATGTAAAGTGTGTAAAGGGTTTAGGTATGATGTACAAATAATCACAAAAAAGGTTAATTTTCTTAACTTTATTGACCAACTGATCATGTATCTAGATTAAGGGCGAGTGTTGGAATGATCTTCTTATTCTTATCTAACTACAATTGTTAAGTTGGTATTACTACTAGTTGGTACGACAACTATTCATCTGTATTGTGTTGGCAACACTGTATACTTGTCGGCGTCCCTTCCTTTTGTGAATAAACATGGTTGATGCAAACTGTAGTTGCTTTATCTTTTAAAACAGCGCAAAACTGAATAAATCGAATAATAACACTTATAAATGGTACATTGTCAGCAAATTATTGGTTACAGTAAACATTTACAGTAAAGCATTAGCTTACACGGTAATACAATTAAAATTACATTCGAATTCGCTTTTGAGCTAACACAGATGGCTATCACAGATACAGATGAACATGCTTAAATAAAATAAAATGGTGATAAGAGAAGAACTGACTGGCACAAGGTTGTGTTCAAATAAGTCATTAATGCTGTAAAAAGCCCTTGTGGTTAAAAAGTTTTTTAAAGTATTCCTAAAATCCGCGTGAGTTTTCAATTTCGGTAATATGTTTAGGAAGAATATTATAAATCTTTGCGCCGAGGAAGTCTGGACTCTTTTCAGTTAACTCTTATCTGCGAGGCAGGACTTGTACATTCTCACGGTTTCCCGGTGTGATGGCTGTGGATGTTTGCTGTTAATTTTGAGTCTCCCCCCGGTTAGACTTGATGTGGCAGGCGACTTCCAGGATGTAAAGGCTGGCAACTGTTAAGATATTTAGTTCATAAAAAAACTGCCGACATGATTGCCTATTGCTAACTTGAAGTAAAATTCTGTTTGTTTTTTTTTGAAGGAAAAAAATCTTATTAAAATTGCGAAAAAAGAAGACCCCATAGAAATATGCCTTATTTTACGATTCAAAGTAGGCATGGTAAAAAAAGTGTGTTTTAAAGTAGATACATTGTCTAATGACCCAATTGCATAGCAAGCTCTGCTCATCTACAAGTAATTTTCTGTTGAGTTTTGCCCAGTCCAATTTTTGGAATACGGACCAAGAAAGCGAGCTCGTCACACGCGACAAAGAATCCATTTAGCCAAACGGAAATCATTTGGTTCCTGGTAGTTGACGTGGATGAATAACAAAAGGGTGATTTTTTCTCTGCATTCATAACAAGGCTCTTCCTGTTTACCAATGGAAAAAGCGGAAAGTGGCTTATTGGCCATTTGGTCAAAGCTCGTTTTTTCGGTTTCCTTAGCGAGATGGTAAATCGTCCCAAACAAAATCACAATAGCTTCGGGGCGCCCCCAGGAAGATCATTAATATAAAAAAGAAAATGATGGGGCCCAGACGGAGCCCGGGGGAAACCCCCATGTTGATCCCCCCTTATTGGTTGCCCTGGAAAAAAAAAGTTGACGCCATCGATCGGGCTGGTGACTTCAACGAACTGACTTCTCCGCTAGATACGATCAAAACCAGTTGAGTACAACGCCCCAATGCCTAAGTCTCCTTCCCCAAAAGCATTTTTTCGGGGTGAACTAAATCAAATGCTTTAACATCCCGCAATAAAGGGTTAGTTGTCGTGGCTGCCTCCAGGGAGTCCAGGATCCAGTTATAGGTCGTGACAGCCGGGGGCGGGAAAAACCTTTTCTGAAACCGAATTGGTTGGGCTAATTATTTTCCCTTTCCCCGAGATAGCTACAAGTCGTTTTTTTATTGGGGTTTAAAAAATTTTTTAGACGCTGACAAGATGCGTTTGGTGGGAAAATTTTTAGCATCAGTTTTTTATCTCCTTTCTTGTGTAAAGCTATGGTTTTTGCTCTTTTCACCCAGCAGGGAAAATCCCCTTTAAAAGATGCTTTTAAATAGTGAGCTAACACCCCGGAAAAAACCGTAATGCGCATGCCTTTAAGAGCAAAAATGGGGATACCATTGGGGGTTGAAGTTTTGGGCCTTTGACGAGCAGTTTGTATTTCATTTCGGGGCAGGTGATGGGTACCAAACATGGAGGACTGCTGGGTTTTCGAGGGTTTGCTGGATCAGTGATAGGTTGTAGGTGTTCTGATTCCAGCACAAGCGAGGTGCGCTGAGAAAAAATCGTTTGGGTTCTCTGCTCAATCCCAGGGTTGGTTGCATTTCCCCTTAATGTTTAAGGGGAATATTGACTCTTTTTTGGGCCTTGATCAAAAGGTTTACAGCGTCCCATGTGGCTTCCCTTTTGTGCTCGCGTTTTTAAACCCCCTGTTCTTTGTAAAAAAGCCCTTGGATGTTGATGGATTTTTTGTAGATCTTTAGAAATTGATTTTTTCAGCTTGCCCCCGTGGCCCCGCCAACGTAAATTTTTTGTAGAGATGAACCTTGGTAAGCCTCATTCCCGGATCGGGTGGGTGACCCACCTTGAGTTTACACTTGGGCCTCGTATTTGGAAATAGCAATATTTTTTTGAGACGGGACAAAAAAAAATAAAAAAGCGTTGAAGCTGGCTACTCAGTTCCTTAAAAACAAATCCCAATTTCGGTCAGAAAGCTGTGAGACAGCCGCTGCAGGGCTGGCCCCTAAGATTCCTCCGGCAAACGTTTTTGGGTACTCCCCGGGTGCTGTGTTCTTTGTACGGGGTAGCAATGCCGGAAGGCAAAGGCCGAGATCTGAAAAAACCCATTGTGGATTAGATCCGTAAAAAGAAGTCTCCTTAATATTATTAAAAATATTGTCAATTGCAGTTGCACTCTTTGCCGTAAGTCTGGTGGGTGACCGTTCAAGCCTCGAAATTGTACAGGAAAGAGGTTAAGTAGACTGTTTTTCCCCGCATTGCGGCATGAAGTCAACGTTGAAGTCACCGCATAAAATTTGTTTTTTTGACGTTAGACTGATAATGGAAAGAATATTTCCAGTTGGTTAAAAAAAAAGCGCCGAAGAATGTTGGGCAGGTTTAAACCCGAACCACGAGGGTTTGACCGTGTTCCATGGCAACTCAATTGCTGCGCATCAAGATAGACCGATACTCAGATTGTCGCATGCTCAAAAAACACGGTGAGTGGGATGTAAATGCAGGCCCCCCCGCACTTCCCAACTTCCTACAAAAGGCAGCCCAGTGTAGCCCAGGTTTTGGGTGACCCCCATAGTTTGTTCGTGAGCCAGTTTCAAAAAGACACAAATTTTTGGTGGATTGGCCCTAAAAAGTGTCTAGATTCTTCAATGCTTGAAACCTTGTTTTCAAACTGCAAAATATTTTTGGGAAAAAAATCGAGTCCTGTAGTTCTTGTTTTTTCCCCAAAATGCAACTGGGGGGAGGGGCCGGGGACACGAAAAGGTGATTTAAAAGTCCTTGTGACCCGCGGGTCCTTCGGCCCTTTGAAGGGGTCATTTTGGTTTTCAAGGTTTTTATCAGCACTTACCCAAAAAGGGCATAGTTGCCAGTGGCTTTAGTTCAACTACCCCTGCCTTGATGTTTAAACTGCTTTTTTTGGAAGATTAGGTATGGATGGGTTCGACACGAAGCGCCGACACAAATGAACTTTCCTTTTTTCTCTTCTGCGGTTAGGGTGCTGTTGGCCGGGTGTTTGCTAACCCAATAAAGATTTCTCGTTTGCGGTTTCCCAGCTTTTGCTTATTTTCGGTTAAGTCTTCCCCACTTTGGTTGGGTGAATGAGAGGGGGGGTTTGGTATCGACTCCCATTTGGCTTTGCCAAGTGATTTTGGAAAAGTCTAGTTTCTTTGAGGTAGGTCTAGGCCCAGCATTTGGGCCCCGGTCTCGGGTCGGCCTTGTAAACCCTCCTTTCCATGGTATCCATTACTAAAAACCCCAGCAAAGCAGCGCCCGAGCCTAGGTAGTGGGGTTGCTGAATCAGAGCTCGAAGAGAAAGGATTTTCTATTGGTTCCGGGTGCATGTTGAAGTGGAATTCCCGGGGAGAATAGGGGTGTCATTGTAGTAGGCCTAGTAGTGTTTTTTGGACTGCGTATAGTCCACCCAGGCCTAGGCCTGCCTCATTAGGTTTGGTTTGCCTTCTTTTCCCTTTCCCACATGGAGGATATGCTGTAGGCCCCGGCTAATTTTCTTTTGCATTTTCACTCACCCTACTGGACAAAAGGGGGTTTTGAGATCCTTCTGAGGGCCACCTCGTAGGCCAAAAAGATTTGAGAAGTGGGGTTTGATGCACACATAGGGAACACTTCCAAAAAGTGATGAATTCCTTTGTAGAATTTGAATGTGACTTGTCAAAATTGCACACTTTTAAAAGAAATATTTAGGATAAACCTCGCTTTAACAATAGATCGCTCTCAATAATCTTTAAATTTAAAAGGACCCACATTAAAAATTCTTCACTGGCACCATCTTGGCCAGTCCTACTAAGGATGGGATACCTAGGGGCCTACTTCGCCAGGACGTGGGGCCGTTGGCACCTAATACTAGCCCCACCCAAGCCTACCTTCAGGCCCCAACCAGGACTACGTTGGGGCAGGGCCTCAGGGGATTCTACGTCTGGCCTAACTAGGGCCTACAATGGGAAAACGTGATCACGTAAGTAAAGTGCATTTTTTTTTTCAAGACCTAATTTGCATAGGAAACGAAAATCTAAGCCTATCACTGGTACCAAAAACTTTACTTTTAACAAAAGCTAGAATTGCTGAAATTCTTCAGAAAACGATTGAAAGTAGTAAATTTAAAAACCAATATCTTATTAAAAGGGCATTTTGGGCATTTGTTTAATTTTGTGAAAAATTTTTTGGGGAAATTTGTTTAAAAAGGGAATTTTCTTGATTTTTGTTGAAAGTGGGAAAATAATTCCATAAGTTCTTAATTGCATCTGGGGCTAAAAAATGTCCTCATTAAAGCACTGACTTTCTATCATAAAAATTTGTAGTTTAATATTTTTGAACCTTTGGGCCCCGTTTTGGACATCCATTATAATATTTCCTTGTTTTACTTCATTTAAAATTTAAAAAACAAAAGATAAAGTTCTCTGTCTTATAGGAACCGAGTGGGGGCCCAGCATAAAAAACCCCGCCTGATGAAGGGGAAAATCAGGGAGGCCTAAAGTGTTAATTAAATTTTAAAAATTTTTTTTTTTTTGTCATTTTTTTTTGTTTTTATTTGTTGTGGGAAAGGTTTAATTTTTAGTTACAGTACGGAAAAATTTTTGGGCAAAAAATAAGCATTTACAAGAGTAATTGATGGTTATGGGGAAAAAAGAAGTCTGGGGAAAAGGAAAAAGATTTTATTCAAAGGGGAAGAAACTAGAGAAGGCACATATGTTAAATACCTGGGGAGCATAATCGCCGACATGGGAAAAACAGACGCGGAGATTGCAAGACTATGTACCGCAGAGAGTTTCTTCCAGTTAGTGAGAAAACTGCTTTGGAAAAAAAGAAATGCCAAGGCGATGCAAACTTTTAATATACCAAGCATATTTTGTACCGGTACTCACATTTTGTCAAGTTTAGCGGATGTCACCCCTTAAGCATGGATGAAAATGCCGGAGTAGATGTTATTGTGGGGGCGTAGTTCTCCAGGGGAAAACCGATTATACTTGTGACCGGAATCGTCTGGGATGAGGAGTACTTTGGGTAGTTGTGACCGGGTAATAAAAGAGTCATAAATCAACTAATGAACGGCGCACTGTATTAGCAATAGACATAAACAATGATAATGAAGCCTACTCTCGCCTGGTATCGGTGAGCTCATGCACTGTACTCAGCTGAACGTGGGTTCGTATCCCTTAGCATGACTACTACTATTATTCAGAGAACTTAGCTTATTCTTTCCCCTAATGACTCAGGTGGAGATGGTGTCGACCCTCGGCCACCGGAGATCATATATCAAGTTTGATTGGATCGTTATTAAATCTTGAAATGCTTGGTTTTAAGAGTGATGCCCTTCACAATCATGAGAAATGTCAATGTGCAAGAGGGGCCAATGGAATGAAGAAGCTTCAAGATGCTAATTTGCGAAGAAAAGCTTACTATCAAACTGTAGAAGGTAAATCAACTAAAAGGAAGTATCAAAAGAAAGCCGCCTTGAAGCGAAAAGTTATTGAAGAGATAACAAAAATGACTCTCACTAAACGAGCATGTCTTCAGCGCGAATCAATTGTAAAACTATTAGAGATGCTTTAAGTTTAATAAACGAATAATAAAAATTGTTGTGATGTTACTTTTACTCTGTCCAGTGTTGATAGCAATGTCCAGCCTTGACTTCCACTTTCCCATGATATTAAATACAATGTCCAATATCCTATAAATGATAAGTTTAAATAGGGTTGTTTGTGTGGGAGGGAGGGAGGGGATGCGCTTAGGTGGAGGTTAAGCCTTTGGTTAGTTATGTGTCTCATCTAGTCGCTCTTGATATTTATTTTATTCAAGGTAGGATAATATCTGTTAATTATGGACGTTGAAGGGGTGGGTGGGTGGGGGGTGGGGGGGTAAGAAGGGTTGGGGAGAAGTATTTGGTTGACCCGATGATATGCATATACAATTCTATTTAGTTTATTAATCGTAAAATACATTTTTGAAATAGGGGTGAATGAGGGATTGGAGGGGGTTGTGGAATGAGAAATAATAAAGGGTGGTGTGACTTACGCCCTACGATATGGTGACATAGGTTATAGTACGGTTAAATCACCCGCCGCGGGAAAATTCAAACGTCTTTTAACTGAGCGGTGCGCGCGGATCCGACTGGCTCCGAGGCTCCGGAAAAACCAGGTGGTCCAGAACCCCTTTTTACCCCTACTCCTAGGTATCCTGAATTATTACCTACTCATATACCTAATCTATCCACCATATTGCGGACCGCTACATGACCTGATAACAAAGGTCACGCGAGTCTCGAATGGGATGTTGAACACCTCGCCGCTTTCAAAGTATGTAAAGAAGCGTTTTAAATTCGCAGGCACTATTACCGTTCGACCCCACAAAACCTATTATCATATGTGCTGATGCTAGCCCAGTTGGGACAGCAGCGGTTTTGTACCATATAGATGACTACGGTAAACGGACCTGTCTTTTCACCTCAAAATCTCCACCGAAACCCAAAGAAAATATCCGCAAATAGAGAGAGAGGGACTCGCAATAGTTCATGCTTTTAATAAATTCCATAAATTTATTTATGGAAAACAATTTGTGCTCTATTCTGATAATAAACCTATTGTGTACATTTTCTCTGAAAACAAACAAGTACCAATAACAGCTCGTCAACGAGTGCAACGCTGGGCGTTACAACTTAGTGCATATAAATATGAGCTAAAACACAGAAAGGGCGCAGAAATGTTCCTACCTGATTATTTGTCTAGGAAACCCCTCCCGGACTCTGACCCTGAAGAAGGTTGTGTCAGCTTTATCCAAACAAATATCGAAAAGTTATTACCTTTGAATTGGACACATATAGCAGAACACACAAAGTCGGACCCAATTTTACAAAAAATTCATGAATTTGTACAAAGTGGATGGTCCCAGTCTAATATCAAACCGGAACACAAACCATATCATACACGCCATTATGACCTGACTTCGGATAGTGGTTGTATCTTGTGGGGTGATAGGATAATTATACCAGGTAAACTACAGTATTCAGTGTTAGAATTACTACATCATAATCACCCGGGAGAAACTCGCATGAAACTACTGGCTAGGTCATGCTTTTGGTGGCCCGATATTGATGCAGATATAGTTAGTCATGTACAGTGTTGTAAAGCTTGTCAAGCAACACGCAATAGGGAACCATCGCGTACTACTAGTTGGCCTAAAACAACACGTAGAATGGAGAGGATTCACGCAGACTTCGCCCATTTTGATGGAGTTAATTACCTCATCATTTATGATTCCTTCAGTAAATGGATAGAAATATACAAATGTAAATCTACAAATTTCAGCACAACAAAAAAAGGTTTTTCTATGTTTTTTGCTACCCACGGGTTTTGTGAATCCTTAAATACCGATAACGGTCCACCCTTCAATTCTGCATCTTTGCGGAATTGTACTCAACGGGGTATAAACCACATCTTATCCCCGCCCTGGCATCCTCAAAGCAATGGGGCAGCAGAAAAAGCAGTTCAGGAACGTTCAAAAAATCTTAAAAAAAGTTTACTCCCAGTCACCAAGGGTACCACAAAATGATCTAGAAGAGATAATCATGGATTTTATTTTCTCATACAGAAACACTCCTTGTTCTCTTAATAAAAAGACTCCATCGGAGTTATTTCTGAACTGTACCCCCAAGACCTTAATAAGCCAATTAAAACCTAACGTTAGTTCAAGACAGGAAAATCTCTGAATATCAAGAGATTCAAAAAAGGTGTATGAAATCAATGATGATGTTTATGTTAAGACTTATTTAAATAACATTATAAACTGGCAAAAGGGAAAAGTCCTTGCAAAAATCAGCCATATATCTATAAAGTGTCTGTAAAATGGGGTTCAAAGAACATGCCACACCGACCAATTAAGGCTTGGTAATGCAAAAATGCATTCAAGGAGGTCTAGCAGGGCGCCAATTGGCAACCAAGGAGTTAAGTTGGGCTCACCTTCAAAGCATTTTCTCTCATGTGAGAGAGAGTAGTTCCCAGGCAAAAGAATAATCCTACTCAGCCCTCCCCACAGGCACAAGTGTTGCCTCTGACACCTTTGTCAGGGTTATCACCCGCATTGCCTGGAAATCCAGAACAACAAACAATGTCTTTCGCAAGGCGGGGTGAAGCCCTAGCAAGCCCAACTAAAACCTCAATGGTTCCATTAAGGCGATCTCAGCGCCAAAAATGGGCACCGAAAAGACTTATTTATAATTAGTGACTCTTGATGTAAGTTCTATGTATGTTCTTCTCTTCATTCATAAAATAAAATAAAGTTTGTATACTAGGAGTAATTTATGATTTGGGAAAGAGATTTATTATTATAGGCTATTGTTGCTATAATTTATCTGTAACTTTACAAATATTGGTGGAAGCAGTTTGTGGTTGTTATTATGTTATATTGTTATATACAACTAAACTTTGCCTATGTATTATTTTCAATCACAATCTATTATTAATTGTAAAATGTATGCTACACATTTTTTTAAATGTGTAGGGGGGAAAATGGTATGATTTGGACTATGTAGTCCTACTGACGTCACAACCGAGGTTTGAAGGAAAACCTCGACCTCAGTGTCATTCAGTTTACTTTGAAATACACGAGTGTGTGGACGTGTACTTTGACTTGTTATTCTACGACCTTGTCCCTGTGTTCCTGGTAGCGTAGCTACAACACATTGTTTATGTTATTTTAAGTCAAGGTCAAGTTTTATAACAGCTGGTTGAAATTAAAAGTAATCTATCTCTCACTTTTCTATTTTATAAACGGGTAGGTTTTTATCTTCCTCAAAACTCCTTGTCACTTCTATCTCTAGTTCAAGTTCAAGATTCATTTTATTTTTAGTCCACATTAAAAATAAATTCAAAGTTATTATTTAAAATTCACAATTTATATCTTAAGTAGCAATCAAGTTTAGTTTATAAATTGTTGTGATTAGGTTTGTGAGTTTTAAGTAACACATTTTTAATTTATGAAAAGCAAGTTTTTAGTTTATGTTTTTTTTATGCTTTTTGTGCCCGAGTGTCGACACCTGGGTGTCCTAACCTCCTACCGGTCTACATTTTAATCATTTAATTTTAGAATTCTTCCCTTTTTCACTCTATACTTTCTGATTTTTGCTGAAGGTTTATTTTTCCAACGCTCCCTCCTCTTGTATAGTTCAGTAAGCTTTTCAATTTTCCCAAACCATCTGTCATTGACTTTAATCTTATCTCTCTGTTTTACAAAGTCCCATTTATCCTGACCAAAATATTTTAAGTTTAAGTTACGCTTGTTTTTATTTAAATTTTGTTTACGCATTAAGTAGGCCTCAATCCCCGCATCTCTCACTATCACTAACGCATTTCTCACTAGCTCATTTCCCACTCCATTATTGTTAACTACCAGATTATTTATGTATTCCGGGTTAAAAATTTCTTTTATTTCCACTTCCACTTTATTATTATTATTATTATTATTATTATTTTTAACACAAGTTTCACCATCTCCACTTTCATTTTTAGGTTCTCCGTTTTCTCTCATATCAACATCACTTTTATCTAGATTCACATTATCAACATCACTTCCACTATCAACTTTAACTTTATTTATCACTTTATTACTTACGTTTTCATTTACGTCACAACTAAATTCAACTTTATTAACTCTGTTTCTCCCATTATCAACTTCATCACTAACTTTTCATATTGTTAGCCCCTATCTCGCCCTACACTTTCACTATCCGCATCATTTAAACACTAAGGTTTAACTCAACGACATCATTATTATTATATTAATTAACCCCGAATCCTCAATATCTCTAGCATTCTCCAATAACCCCAACATTTTATCATCAAAACACTGCAACATCTGCTTCTGTTTCATCTCTCTCTACGCCTACTTTATCCACAAAATAAAACTTTGTTTAACTGGAAGCTATCAAATTTTCTGTTTATTTCTAACTTAAATTCCTCGCTGGCCTTAGAAAATTGTTACACTAAACTCGGTATTCATTTTATTTATGTTCGGTTCTATCTGATTTCATTTTGATTATTTCCCTCATCGATCTTTGAATTTATTTTCTCTTTTCCCTTATCTATCTTTAAATTTATTCCGGCGATATCAGTTTTGAGACAGCGATATTTGAAATTTAGTTTTTCATTCTGTGAATTTTGTTTTTCGTTTCCTTCATAAGTAAATCTAATAACTTTTCAATTTTATAAAACTCACTGCGTGGTGGTTTGTTCAACTGTGCTACCTGTGGCTGTAGAAGTATGCCTAGGTCCAAGCTTAGGTGTGATCTCGCTAGGCCTTGTGATTTCCATCACTGGTCTAGGGATTCTAGGGCCCAGGTGAGTGGATCAGCAAGGGGTTTCCTGGGTTTGTGAATGGGTTGTGGACCTCTGGTGCCTCCATGATCTCTGGTGTCGTGTCACTAGTAACATTATTAAATTGTATTAGTATCACTCTCAGAATTATAACCTTCCTCTCGTTGGGGATCCATTATATAAAATTTTAATTTTCAAAACAAAAAAAAATGGGGTCGTGAACAAGTTCTAAAAATTTGGCTTATGCCTATTTTAATATTTATAAGGCCCACGGTGGCAGCGCCAATGTAACTATAATTAACCTTTCCACACAAACAAATAAAAAAAACAAACAATGACAAAAACAAAATATTTAAATTAATTAACACATTTAGGCCTACCTGATCTTCCTTCAGTCAGGCTGGTTTTTTTGCTGGGCGCCCCCGCGATCATTTGATGATCGCGTTTAGTGTCTATGAAAGAATTACGATCTGAGATAACTAAAACTTATTGATTGAATGAAATTGCTTCAATATAGTCATACGCTGTAATATGAAAATTAAGGAGTAGGGGTGTACCGGGGCCGCAACCTTGTTTACTATATACATTTCAATTAAATTCTTACGTTAAAATTTAAAAAGAAAAAAGAAATGAAATCACTTATACAAAGTATATTATTATTAAATGTAACAAATTGATATTATTTATTTAAACTTGTCTTGCCTTTTATTTCCTGTGAAATAAAAATGCCAACTTTACAATCATACAATAATAAAAAATGCAGAGTTTTATGAGGAAAAAAGATATTTTCCCGCTGGGCGTTGTTCTTTATCAAGTTTGAACAAGTAAAATAGTTGACGCAATCAAATAACTAGAGAATAAGCGAATCCTTTTATTTCAACCTGTGTCTTGTTGATATATTGAGTCGGTGGTCACGTGATCTGGACGTAGGTGCACCTTTCGCACCTACCTGCACCTGCGCTAGACTGGATCCTCAGAATACTGTTTGAAAAGCGCGGGTTAGGGACTTTGGTTATTGGTGGTTACGTCCTAAATTTGTCATTCACCCAGCTGAATAATGACGCGAGTTCATTCACGTGTTGTCATAAATATATATAAATAATATAAAAATAAATAAAAATAAAAAGTTTTAAAATATATAAATTGTTTAACCTTGGCATATTTATAGTAGGCGACCATAACGCGTTAGTTAGTAGGTACTTTAGATAGAAAATTAATAAAGTGACTACTCCGGGGTTTGAACCGGGAAACCTTGTCTTACCGGGCTACGTATGCTCTTACCAACTGAGCTTTGTGGCTACCCATTTAAAAGTATCTAATTTTTTAAATATTTATTTACAAAAAGCAAAAAAAAAAAAAATATTGTTTTTAGGGATTATAATGCTGACGTTGTATGTTCATGTATGGACATGATTTGCGATGGTGATCTCATTGGAGTGCACCTTTCGCACCTACCGCACCTGCGCTAGTGATGTCGCCTACGTCCTATGGTAAATCTAAAATTTACTGAGTCTGTAACGTGGACCCTAAGAATGCAATTTGAATATCGCGGGCTTAGGCTTTTGAGGGGAAGTTCGTTCACGTCTCGTCATAAATAGCAAAGATTGCAACACGTGTATTGAAAATAATTATTCAAGTGAATAAAGTGCTGACGTTTTTTTCAAGTTTGCACATGTCGGTGATGATGAAAATAAAATAACGAGCAATAGTAAGCGAAGCATTATTACATTCAGTTAGTTTAGAAATTTAAAAGGTTTTTCGCTTCCATTGGATCCACATTTTAATAGTTGTCGCTTAGGACCATTGGAGATATATTGGTGACGTTATTTTGGATCCACCCGTATGCTATTCGAATACCGCGGGCTATGACCTTGTGCTTTAAGGGCCCTTTGCCAAATTTGAAAAAAAACGCGGGGCCGTGACGCTTAGACTCATAGTGTTAAGATCACGTGGGTTGGATCACCGTATGCTATTCGAATACCGCGGGTTATGGGTTGGGTTGGTTTGGGGCTTAAGCCCTTCTGTCAAAATTTGAAAAAAGGCGGGTCGTGACGCTTAGGCTCATTGGTGTTTAAGATCACGTGGTCGGATCCACAGACTCTTAGCTAATTGAATACTATGGTTGCGAAGTGAAAACCACTTAACAGAAGCTATTAGTTAATAGCCTGTGTGACGTCATGAGGAGGCGTGGTTTATCTGAAGCTATAATAAGTATCAACAATTATCCATACCAGATGTGTCTTGCTAGCCGCGCGGTTAACGCGGCGAGCTAGTAATCCAAGGGGCCCGAGCTGACCATGGTTCGAGCCCGACCAAAATCGCTGACTTTTTTCCTTGCAATATTAAATCAGAAAATAAATACGAAATTAAAAACTAATATATCAGTGAAATTCAAAGTACCAAAAAATGGTACTAGAGTGCGCGGAGTGCGCGGGACGCCAAGAAGTGGCGCGATATTTGAAAATTCGAAAATGGGGACGAGGACACGGCAAAAATGACGACGAAACTAAAATGGCGGCAGAGCTAAAATGGCGCTCGACCTAAAATGGCGACCAAGATGGCGGCAAAAACTAAAATGGCGCTTTGAACGAAAATGGCGGCCAAGATGGTGGTCGACCTAAAATGGCTGTTGAGCGAAAATGGCGGTCGACCTAAAATGGCGGCTGGAACAAAAATGGCGGCCAAAAATGGCGGCCCCGAGCTAAAATGGCGGCCCAAGATGGCGGCCAAGCTAAAATGGCGTCCGGAAAACAAAATGGCGGCTGGAAATTCAAAATGGCGGACAAAATGGCGGACGGAAACAAGATGGTGGCCGGAAACAAGATGGCAGCGGTCACGTGACCGGAAATACGTCATCGCCGCCATATTAAATCCTCGAGGACCCTCTTTATGGAGGCCGAGACGCCTTACTTTCCCTTACTCCTAGGAATTTTTCAAGTTCATCTTGCGTTTTTTGGGGGGCCAGAGTCTGTATGGCAGCGAATGTTTTTGGCGGGGGGAGGATACCCCTCTTTGAAAGTAAATCCCCTTTACATACTCAACTTCCTGTTGCATGAATTTACATTTTATAATGTTAATTTTTATGCAATATGCTGACAGTTTTCTAGAACTAGCAAAAAGTCTGCGTTTCGCTTCCTTTTGGTTGCGCCCCCTACACAGAGCTCATCGAGATTACACGTTAACTCCTGGTATCCCTTAATTATTTCCTCTATTATGCGCTGGAATTCAGGGGAGCTCCTTCCAGCCATAAATCATTTTATTGTAACGATAAAGTCCTTTATGAGTGTTTAATAGTCAGATACTTGATGAGGCCTCACTCACTTTTACTTGTAAGTATGCATTTTTTGAGGTCAATTTAATGGGCCAAGTCAATAAAATGACCAAGTTACACAGACCACATTCTGAGAAAATCGATAAAACTAGATAACGCAGCCAATTTTTAATTTAAAAAGATGCAAAATTGCACACACTTAACCTTAAGATACCTAACAATACCAATTTTAGGAATTTTTTTTTAGACTTTTCTTTTCCTGGAAAAAAATCGGGAACTTTTTTTACTTGGTTAGTTATTGACTTGAGGTTTTCACTTGGGCATTTCTTGCATTAACTTTTTAATTTTAAGGAAAAAAACCATTTTTAAGCCTTTTCCATTAACCCCTTGCAGCCACATATCAAATAAACTATCACGCCACTTGAAAAATAAAATTAAAAAAAAAAAATATATGTGTACTTATATATTTTTTAAATTTTACCCAAAATATATATTTTTTTAAATTTTACCCAAAATATATTGTTTTTAAATTTTAAATTTTTGTATAACAAAAATAAAAATAAGACTAGGAGAGGAGGAGGATTCCTTACTGTAGTTAATTCTACATAAGCATCCCATGATCGCCAACCTCATGGCAAGAAATGACCAAAGTACACGACTTGGTCAGTTATTGCCTTGAGCCAAGTTTTCATCGCCTGGTAAAGGCTTTTAATTGCTCGAACTTGGGTGTTTCTTGCATTAATATGATGCCCCTATGCCTGGAGAATAGAATGGCGGTCCTAACTCCATTTGCGCATTTTTTGTAACTTGGGGCACTTATTGACCTGGCCCATTCAATTACTGAATAGTATTTACAATTACCCAGTTTGTTGACATCTCATCAAAGGTCGGAAGAGGATAGCGTTCAAGTTCAGTGACCGGGTTCAATGTTTTTTGAAATCCCCACAAAACCGAACTTGGTCGCTATCTCTCTTGCGTACAACAACAATAGGTGTTGCCCACTCCGAATATCTCACGGGTTTCAAAAAATTCCTTCTGCTACCTGCTTATTTAACTCTTTTTCCACTGCATCCCTCAGTGAGTCAGGTACAGGATAAGCTTTCTTAAAAACAGGGGTTGCGCCTGTTTTAGTGTAATGTTAGTTTCGTAATTTTTTATTTCCCCTACTCCTTCCGACACAAGATTGGGGTACTTAAACTTAATAAGTTGCACAATTTCATTGTGATTTTGTTCGTCAAATTCTAATCTGAAGTTATCTTACTAACTATAGCCCTCCACTGACGACCTAAAATTTTTATGGTTTTGCAAACCAGTTAATTTTAATAACTTCGATCCAATTTCTACCTAACAAAGCTTGTGTTTTAGTGTTGACATTCACTATAACTATCGGAAGTTTGTTATACATAAACACCTTCATAGACACATCTACAACTATTTTTTCCAACTATATTTAAATGTTCACCACTGAATGTTTTAAGTTTTTGTTTCGTCTTTAAACAGTGGACATGAAGAGAATTTATCTTTTTATTCTGAAAACGTCCCTATAGAACGTCAGCGCATGTGTCAATTGCCAGCTTAGAGTTTTATTTTGAAATTTCAAAAGTCAATTGAATATGGATTAATTTTTGAAGATAATTTGCAAATTACTTTGATTGATCCGTTATTTGAAGATTCTCCTGACTGTATTGATTCAGAATCAGACTCTAAAATTTCATCTACTTTATTACATTTATTTTTGTTACGCTGTTTACCAAAAAGCTGACTTAACGGGCTGTTGTTTATGCGAAGTCGTACTGCGGGTCCCCGTGATGCACGCAGTTGTTTATTGGGACAAGTGCACCTCCCCGTTCGCGTTTGACAAGCCTCGTCTTCATGCGGGCGTCGACTGGTAGTACGCCCATATTGTTGTTTGGCCGTGAATCTTCGCCCTGTAGGTCCCTACCGTCGGAGTCGACCTCTCTGCAGACGGGGCTGCTACGTGTCCCATACGGCCGCAGTTTCTGCATTCCCATCTTCTTGCTCTGCATACCTCTGGTCCATGGTTTGTGTACCACCCCCTCCAACAGCAAATGGGTTTTTCCGACAGCTTGAGAGCGGAATGCTCCCTCTAGTCCCGTGTCCGAAGGTGTGCTTGATGACGTCTCTAATTGTTCATACACCATTTCAAAACTTTTTTGCCAATGTGACAGCCAAGTCGAATGTTAAGTTTTCTGAGCACATTAATTCTTTCTTTATTCTAATGTCTGCAATATTTTGGACAAACGATTGCAACAATGCAGTTTGTAACTCTGCTGCTGCGTTCGCCCCCGTGTAACCACACGTACGCGCGATGTGACGAAGCTCGGAGACGAATTGAGTCACCGACTCGCCGGCGTGTTGTTTTCGAGAGGCTAGCCGGAGTCGCTGCGTCAGAGGCAGATCATTTCGTTTGTACCGTTGCACGAGAATATTTTTACATTCTTCAAACGTCTTTTCGATTGGACGTTGTGGGAAGCATGCAATTTTTAACTCGTCGTATGCCTTGGCCCCCAATATAGTAATTAGATCGTAGATCTTCTCACCATCGTCCACCTGATTTATGTGAAAATACGCTTCCACACAATCGAAATGCGCTTCAATATCTTCACTAGTTTCATCAAAACTGTCTGGTCTTCCTCTACGCGCCATTTTTTGGGTTGTTGGTGTGAATAACCAAGATAAATCAACCTGTTGCTGAAAATTATCACGGTCCACAGGCGCTTGTTTAAACAACCAATTTAATTGGAACCAGTCATTTGTGAAACACAGGTAACTTGAAGTGTCCCGGCAACGGAATAATACGTTTAAATAATAATTTTCATTATTATTGTCCCACATTCAAGGATTTGCACACGTACCTTGAATTTTCCATTTACACACTTGTTACTTGCACCTTCTACGAACCTTCGTAGCCCCGTGTCCTACCGTCTGCGCCAGTTGTTGTAGCTACGCTACCAGGAACACAGGGACAAGGTCGTAGAATAACAAGTCAAAGTACACGTCCACACACTCGTGTATTTCAAAGTAAACTGAATGACACTGAGGTCGAGGTTTTCCTTCAAACCTCGGTTGTGACGTCAGTAGGACTACATAGTCCAAATCATACCACAATGGATGCATAGTGGCCAGCCACTCCAGTTGCAAGAAGCAATAAAAACTAATGACTTAGATAAGATAAACAATCACTTGAGTACAGTCACTCTCAAATATTAATACACCAACTTAAAGGGGACATCTGTTATAAAACAAACTTTTTGAAGTTAAAAATTTGCTAATATTGAATTTGTTTTGAAACTTTAAAAATAAACTTGCTTTTTCCATTAAAATAATTTAAACCTTCTTTGGACTCGTATATAATGAGATTTTAATTTGAGTTGAAACTTTGAAAGTGAACATGCAACTCTGAATATGAATTTTTATTTGAACCTACAATTTAATTTAACCTCACTTTGAATTTAAATTTAGAAACTTAACGTGAATTCATACGTTGAACTGTAAATGGAACGTGACCTTGAACTTGAACTGGGATGTGAACTATTGTGCTTTTTAAAAAATAATTTGGGAATTTTATAAAGTCGGATGGGAACCTACTACTACGTGGATTGAATTTGAAATAATTTTGAAATGAACGTTGTTGAACTTGAACTATTTTTAATAAATTTAAACTTTGATGTGACATAGGATTTAAAATAAAATAAATAAAAATTTACTTGACGTATTTCTGGATTTTTGAACCAAACCTTCGTGAAATTTGAACCCGAACAATTTTAAAAATTTATTTGAGATATTTGAACAGTGAACTAAAACTTGAACTTGACGTTACCTTGTTTTTGCAACCTTGTATGTACCATATAGGCCTATTTCGTTTTTGACACATTTTTGGATTAGTAAACATTAATAAATAATTTTTAAAATAATAATTTGACTTTTTGGTGATATTGGATAGAGCCTAACAATAAATTTTATAATTTTAAATCATACTGAACAGAGACTAGATGAGGATGGGGGGATTGAACCGTGGATAGTTCAAATACTTTTCAATTTTATTTTTTGGCGGACTTATTTGTTACAACAATAACAACTTTTAACAAATTTTCACAGATGTGCTTATCAATAAGATGAGGAGATTGTATTTTCTGAACCAATATAATTAATCAACCTTATCATTAATCAACATTTATTAATCATGCATAATTAATTTGTTTTTTTTGTCATTGTGTAATATTAGTGATGGGGATAACGTCGTTGCTTGGCTGCAGGACCTTGTATTAGGTATGCGAGCATAAAACATTTTTTTTAATAACCTTTTCATTAGTTTTGGACGTTTTTGTAAAAAATAATCGATGTAATTTTTTTGACCGTATTGTTGTTTTTAATAAAGTAGTATTCACTAGTGCAGTTGGGCCTGTGAGCATTAGATATAGAGAGTGGAGGCTGTGATACACAGCAAGTGTAGAAGCTGCATTTGGGACAGCTTTGGTTTATTTAGTAAACAGCAATTTGGACATAGTTCAATAATTTGATAAAACAAGTTGAGAACTCGCCCAACTGGATTTAGGAGTCAATACCTTCTTACCCGAGGTATTGAGGGTTTCGGAAATCTTTGTTACATGAAAACTTATACGCGAGTAGTGGACATACTAAATTGGTTGAACAAAATTAAATCTAGTCTAGCGGAATACTACACCTAATTGAATTTAACTTAGTTTTAAAGGCGAGAGCGGGCGGTTTTCCATTGTAAGACCGGACAGTAATATAGTTACTACATATTCATTTTCGTATCATCATATCATACCTTTTTTTTCTATTAGCTGATTTTTGTTTTGTTATTTAACCTATGTTTAAACAACAGCAATGCTGAATAATTTTGATCGCAATCATAACTTGTGACACTTAATTTTCTGTTGATTTTTGGGAAAAGTTTTTCCCATTGTGCAATTTAACAATTGTTAAACTTGATTAATAATTTTGACTTGACTTTTATCTCAATGAGAGAATAATTTTGTGGACAGTTAAACCCACGCGGTTAGACGGAAGGACTTGATTATACCTAACTTCAGATATTTGATTATAAAAAAACTTGATCGATAATTTAATTTTGCGACCAGCACCCTAGCTGACTGATAACGTTTATTCAATTGTTTAATTTTTCTCGAGGGGATGGGTGAGATAGCAGACATAATTAGTTCAGTTAATAGACTGTGTTTGTTGGTTATGCCTGTGATATTTGTTCTCAAACCCTCCTTTCTCTTTTCATGTCATATTCCTGTATCTTTGTGGTGTCATGTACCTAAATAACAATTTTTTCATATTATTTCATTGCTACTGTTGCAATATTTACTTCTATAAAAAAATCAATGTAAACATTTATAAAAAAACTGTATTTATTACTGTAATTTTCTTTTAAGGAACTATGATTTAAACTAAATATTATTTGCAACCAGTGGTAAATAACCCACACTCTCATTTCATTCAAAACATAACCATGCTTGTGAATAAAATAACTTATAAAACCCATAACGTAAAATTTAAATTTAAGACCTTAGTGAAGCACATTCAAAATTTTCACTACATTCAATTTTTCTGCCCTTCAGAGGGGATATTCTGTAACTGCATTTTCTAATATAAGACAATTTAAAAGATATTTAAATAATATTTGTTTACCGCCTTTTAAATTGTATAATTGTTTTGAATAATTAATTGCCTATAAATAATAACATTAATGATTTCTTTTAAAAATGTATAATTAATATTGTCAAACTTCTACGTGAATTTGTATTTCAAACTGCGCGCCAATGCACCGACACGCAGATGATATGCCTCCGCCAACCAACCCTTTATAGTGCAACAGTTTGGCAATGCGCAAACAGCTGATCGTGGACAACAAACATTATTTCTGATGTGGGGGGAAAATTATTCTCTGGGATTTTCCATAAGGTCCCACGTGCCGCCGGTGCATACGAACTCAACACATTTTCAATTGCATTTGCAATTGTGATTTGCAAGTTTTCAACCAATAGGAGACCAGCATGGATCCTTCTAAAAACACAGATACGGTATAGTAGTATCTATGGATACCAAGCTCTTGCAAACACTGACTTCACTTCGATCTTGGGGCCACTAGCGCCCCGTTTGTGTGAAAGGAGCTGGAGATTTTCCTTTGTCCTCGGGGAAGGACGCACCTACCTGGGTGTTCGGTCTACTCGCAGCCTACTTTTGGATTTGGAATTGGGGTTTTCCGACTACGAGAGGCCTAGCCCAGGCCAAAAAATCTACTGGTGTCGTCTGATTCCACGAGGGCCCACCCAGGGCCTACTTCGCCAGGACGTCGGGCAGCCGTTGGCACCTGAATACTAGCCTACCCAGAAACTTACCTTTAGGCCTAAACCAGGGCTACGTGTGGA
This sequence comes from Sweltsa coloradensis, assembly GCA_024449915.1. Taxonomy (NCBI): domain Eukaryota; kingdom Metazoa; phylum Arthropoda; class Insecta; order Plecoptera; family Chloroperlidae; genus Sweltsa; species Sweltsa coloradensis. Next base: position 80,238 of record JAMZAV010003945.1, on the reverse strand, counting down.
CTAGGCCACAGAGGATTTCTACGTCCCAGGCCTAACAAGGGCCTACAATGGAAAGCATGATCACGTAACCCTAACAGTGCACTTATTTTTTTTCAAAAACCTTAATTTGCATAGGAAAAAGAAAAATCTAAGCCTATCACTGGTACCAAACATTGACTTTTAACAAAAGACTAGAAAAAATTGCTGAAATTCTTTAGAAAACGTATTGAAAGTAGTAATTAATAACCAATATCATTATTTAAAAGGCCATTTTGGGCATTTGTGTAATATTGTGTAATTTTTTGTAATTTTTTTTAAAAAGGGAATTATCTTTATTTTTGTGTTGAAAGTGGGACATAATAATTGCCATAATGTTCTGTAATTGCATCTGAGGGGAAACACTGTCCTCAATTTTAAAATCACTCAGACTGCTGATCATAAAAATTTTTAGTTATAATATTTTAGAACCTTGGCTCCTTGTTGGCACATCCATTATAATATTTTCCTTGTTTTATCTTCATTTAAATTTAAAAATCAAAAGATAAAGTTCTCGTGTCTCTATAGGCCTAACCGAGTGGCGCCCAGCATAAAACCCAGCCTGACTGAAGGAAGATCAAGTAATTTAAATATTTTGTTTTTGTCATTGTTATGTTTTTATTTGTTGTGTGGAAAGGGTTTAAATTTTAGTTCAGTACGGAAGAATTTGGACTAGAGATAAGCATTGACAAGAGTGAAGTGATGGTTATGGGGAAAAGTAAGAAGTCTGGGAATAGGAAAAAGATTGTTGTAACTAGTAGAGACACATATGTTTAAATACCTGGGCAGCATAATCGCCTACGATGGAAAAACAGACGCGGAGATTGCAAGACGTACTGGTACCGCAGAGAGTTTCTTCCAGTTAGTGAGAAAACTGCTTTGGAAAAAAGAAATGCCAAGGCGATGCAAACTTTTAATATACCAAGCATATTTTGTACCGGTACTCACATTTTGTCAAGTTTAGCGGATGTCACCCCTTAAGCATGGATGAAAATGCCGGAGTAGATGTTATTGTGGGGGCGTAGTTCTCCAGGGGAAAACCGATTATACTTGTGACCGGAATCGTCTGGGATGAGGAGTACTTTGGGTAGTGGTGACCGGGTAATAAGAGTCATAAATCAACTAATGAAGGGTGCACTGTATTAGCAATAGACATAAACAATAATAATAATAAAGCCTACTCTCGCCTGGTATCGGTGAGCTCATGCACTGTACTCAGCTGAACGTGGGTTCGTATCCCTTAGCATTACTACTACTATTATTCAGAGAACTTAGCTTATTCTTTCCCCTAATGACTCAGGTGGAGATGGTGTCGACCCTCGGCCACGGACCCCTCAGCAGCTGGTGATGTTTGGCTCTTCGTTCCTCACCTCTTGTAAGGCGAAAGTTCTCGGTCTCTTCCTGTGTTTAGCACTCCTGGTTGAAGCCCTTGCTTCCAAAGCCGGTCACCTAGTCCTGTCGCTTCCAATGTGCACTGATGTCGCTTATTCTGGGCACCTTGCTCGTACGTCACCTAGACGAGTTCTCTTGGTTCGACACCCGGGTGGGCACCTAGCCCTCCCGCCGGTCTGCCCTCAACTCCCCCGTCAGAACGCACCTCCGTCACCAAGAAGCTTCCCCTCGACTCCTCTTGACTTTCCCCCTCCAGGGCTCCAGTCTGTACGTCTCAAGGGCCTAAGTCCCTTCCCCTCAACCTCGTCACCACTACTCGTCAATCTTATGTTATTGAAAGGTCTGCATTATTTCCTAAATTAAACAACTGTTATGTTCCCATAAAAGTTATGTAAGCGCCAATGCTGCACATTCCAATTCATGTTGTTTAACCTCTTGCTTTGAAATGTCCCAATCAGTATTATCAACAAAAGAAACTAAATAACTGAATACATGAACATGGGTTCGAACCGAGCCCATGGACATGACATCCCTCCTCCTGCATCTAATGACCGACTCTGGTTATTCGCCAGTCCCTAGTAGTCTTGAAACATCGGAAACATCTTGATGTCTTCAGTCCTCCGTTCCTCTTCATTTCCATCCAAATCTTGATGTTCCTTCGTCGACAGCAGATGATCGAATTCTTCATAGTTGACCACCAACCACCATCATACCATACCATACCAGAGTCCCTATAGCCGAAAACCCTAAGTTTTGAGAAGAGAGAAAAAAAAACAAGAAACTAAATTTAAAAACTCCACGTTCAAACCATACAAGTCATGAACTTACCTCACAAGCATACAATCAGGATCTATTTCTTAGACGTTTCCGAATGACAGTAAAACTTCCTAGTTAAATCCAATTTTCGTGAATGAGATACTAAATAAATTTATCTCTCAACCTGTATTCTACAGTAATCTAAACACAAGCAACGAAAACACAATTTTAAAACATAAAAATAAACCAGCTATTTAACTGCCTGTGTGCAGAACCAGAAATAAAACAATATATTTTCAAGAATTACTGTCTATATAAATAAATGCATGTGGAACTCCTGTCAATTCCAAAATTTTAAAGTCCAAATTTCATTGCAATGCCCCCTTCGACAGTGTTAAGACGTGACGCGATGGACAGATTCCCACGGCCCGTCAGTTTCAGCAGGCATGTACTGCCGTTTCCTCCATCACTCGCAACCATTCGAGAAAGCAAGGTCTTCGTCTGAAACATGAATGAAATTCAACAGCAGATTGTTCTTGTACCATTGGCCACTTGCGTTTTACAACTCGTCCGTCACGTGCTTTCTCACTATTACTAATCATAAACAAGAAACAGTTGACATAACACTTAGCGCACGTAACTAAAGCTGCCTTCACTACCTACACGTCGGCGAGCGCCGAGTGCTCGGTGCCGAGGCGGGCGCTCGATGAACTATTTACCCCCTCTCCAGAAATAGTCATAATATGAATGAGAGTTGCAACGATTGATACACTATTTTCAGCTTTAAACTGTATGGTAAATTATGTTTTCGATTTTTGAGACGCAAATACATTAATAAATAATTCAAAAACGCTTAATATCGTTAACTTCCGGTCGAGCGCCGGCCCAAAAGTTGAACTGAACCAACTTCAGCGCTCCTCGGCGCTACGAAGCGCCGCTCCATCGTGATTGGTCGAAACAGCCGTTTCCGGCAGCGAGCGCTCGCCGACGTCCAGGTAGTGAATGCAGCTTAAGACTGAATGTGCGACGGCAGCAAAATAGCAAACAACAACTTTTCTAAATTGAATAGCTCTATTTTACATTGAAAAATTTACTAACGTCAACATCATTACTAGATAAAATTCGCTGACAATACATTCACTGAACTGAATAAAATAAACATTTAAAATCAATAAGAAAGCTTTATCCATTATACAATTAACAAAAATAATTCATGAATTTTAAGTGAAGTTACCTTACAACATAGTTTTAATCGCAAAACAAAACAATTACTTGTCATCATTATTTTTAAACAAACTCACTGTGAAAAAACTTATTGAATAGATAAAATAATATAACACAATTGAACATTTACAATCATCAAGACAATTCCATCACTGAAACATTAAGTCAAATATTATATAGTAATATTTTTAACCAAATTAACTTACATTTTTATAACGTGAAAAGAAAAAGAAACAGCGAATTTTCGCACTTCTTTTACCACCTTTGTGTCGACTTCAAATCAGATAGAACCCACATTAGCACTTTGCTTACATTAAAAAAAATGTTGAACTTGTACCTCTGCTGCATCCATGAACTCAAACAATTAATTTATTGCCGACCCACTAAAAATCTCAAGGTTAATTTAAATGACCGTGTAAATAAACCAGGCTTTGACCGACAATTGACAAGCTCAGCATTATACATAAGCCTATTCTTGACACTGCGATATAACTATTCACGTCTGCTAATGTAGACCTTGACCAAATTAGTTGTTCTCCACCATTCAAAAAAAATAAAATTCTTCTAATCTGAAACAGAAATAGGAATTAACAAAGAAAAAAAACAATACATTAAATCAAAGTTCAATCTCAGACCAAGATGACACCAACCGAAGCTACAGAATTAGCAAGTCACCTACTTCTTTCCAACCACACCCACGCTTTCCCTCCTTTGACTACAAGAAAGAAAAAAAGCCAAACTTAGGGTGCCCTATCTAACCTTAAGCCTAACTTATACTAAAACGCACTATAACATAAAATATACAATATAAAATATCGAATGAAATAAACCTAACAACGTGCTCACCAGATAGCTGAAGGCTGACTCAATAATAGCCCTAACATATTCTAGAACTTAATACTAGCATTCATGACACCCCTAGCACAAAACACCACGAAGTAACCAGTAACCACCCCTGCCAGCCACCAACAACAATTTCGGGGTCGCGAGCCCCTACCTTGTTACATACCATCCAATTGCTTTCTCACACCCCACCTGGCAACCTTATAGCAGACGATGACATAGAGAAAAAAAGCAAAAGACAGCAGACCAAATGGACTTATGCCCTGGCCACAATATTCACAAACAGTTGTTACAACCAGTATAAACAAGCACACCCGTACCCAACTGCGTGACCTAAGACCTAAGACTCAAGCATGTCCACCTAGAACGTACCATTACACTAGGCTGCGACCTAAAGTTGTTTCCCCAGCCAGAGAGAAAAAAACTACAATTATTTAAGCCAGGCACGTAAGCACCCATCTCAAAATATAATAATTGAAACCGTTAGTTTACAATAAAAATGATCGTTTCCAAGAATAACCATTCTGTATGCACCTCGCAATACTTATTCCATATTCGGCCATAGCAGACCGACAACCCACACGTGCGATACAGCAAAATATATAGCATGATGCCCTGCTGTCTGTAGTCAACACGATTACTATTAGGCACCTAGCCCGTGAGCACAAAAAAACTAACTGAGGCATGAACCAGGGCCTCCAATATCACACTGAACCTTTTGAATGCAAAAACCATGGCCCCCACAACTGCCTTGACAACTCATATGAGTAGACCTACCTAAGGCTAATCCCTTAGAACAAAACCATAATTCCAGTGGCCAAAAAACATTTTGGACCTACACTCAAAATCAAGATTTTCCAGAAACCCAATCCAGGAATAAACCAAAAAAACATCATTATGACTAATAATGATAGTACCTAACTATAGTCATAGAATACCTAATACCATCGATAATATCAATCAATTCGATCAAATATTCAACAATAACTATTCTAAATATAGGCAATGACAACCTCATGACCTCAGACTGGTCATGAAGCAACATCATGTCGCATGTAGCAAACTCGAATAACGCGAACGCCTAGATTATCGGCAAGAAATGACACCTTCTTGCAACATAGACGGAAATGAGACCGCCGTCTTCCTGGCCTCGGACTTCACATGATGGTCTAAAATTGAGTCCTTTGCAAGAAAGAATGTAAAGCCGTTACCTTCTGCACCTCCGACCAGTCATAAGCCACCGCCTCATAATTTTCCATCCAAACTTCCACATCATCGACCCCCTTTTGAAATTTATCCAGCAACCCCTGTGATAACTCCATGCTATCCTCCCTTGGAGACTATGCCCTGTTCGTAATAGACAACACTCAAAGTTATTCGACTGTAGCTATATAAAGCATCTCTCTCTCTTAGCATTTAAACACAACACTCAAAGTTGTTGGTCTATAGCAGTGCAAAGTACAACTAGACTGCAAACTGTCAGCTCAGAGAAAAGATAAGGTATCCTGGGCTAGGCAACGATGAGCGCCACGCTGTCTACCTCTGTCTCGCGCGAAATCGTAAAACAGATGTACATAACCAGTTATGTACACTCATAAAATACATATCAAAGCGACACCTCCACTATGAGTTCCTATAAAAACACAAATACAATACCAAGACAGTCCTATTTAATTACCCAGTAATTAAATATCACTACATTCCTATCTGTCCAACAAGACTTCACCTTGACAGATTTAAGCTAATTACCTAGTGATTAAAAAACCACCACCCCTAAGAACAACCCCAAAACAGAACGGCGCCTCCACCATGTCAAGTTTAGCGGATGTCACCCCTTAAGCATGGATGTTAATGCCGGAGTAGATGTTATTGTGGGGGCGTAGTTCTCCAGGGGACAACCGATTATACTTGTGACCGGAATCGTCTCTAATCTAGAGTCTGGAATGAGGAGAACTTAGGGTAGTTGTGACCGGGTAATAAAAGAGTCATAAATCAACTAAAGAACGGCGCACTGTATTAGCAATAGACATAAACAATGATAATGAAGCCTACTCTCGCCTGGTATCGGTGAGCTCATGCACTGTACTCAGCTGAACGTGGGTTCGTATCCCTTATAGCATTTCTATTACTACTATTCAGAGAACTTAGCTTATTCTTTCCCCTTATGACTCTGGTGGAGATGGTGTCGACCCTCGGCCACGGACCCCTCGGCAGCTGGTGATGTTTGGCTCTTCGTTCCTCACCTCTTGTAAAGCTGCCCCCAGACGTTCAAACATTTCGTACAAGTTGCTTGACAACAGCCGTTTGACAAGCATGCTACTCCCCACACATGAACCGATGTGCGTGGACACAGCGGGGGGGTTACATCTGGCCAACCCTCATTAGAGGCCATTCCTTGCGTTCGGAAGTACGCAAAAAAGAATGTCTCCTTCATTATCCAAGCATAAAGTTGCGTGTGCTATTGTTGGTGGCACAAACCTTCTCCCTGAAGACGTGACTAATGATCTCTTTTCGTACGAAATGTTTGAGTAGCCCCCCAGACATTCAAACATGCTGTCAAGCGCGGTCAAATATCAAAACGGTTTGAAAACTACGATTTGCTTGACAACACGCTGACACGCCCCCCCCACACGTTCCAACTTGCTGTCAAACACGATGTTGTCAAGCAACTTTTACGAAATGTTTGAACGTGTGGGGCCGCTTAAGGCGAAGTCCTCGGTCTCTTCCTGTGTCTAGCACTCCTGGTTGAAGCCCTTGCTTCCAAAGCCGGTCACCTAGTCCTGTCGCTTCCAATGTGCACTGATGTCGCTTATCCTGGACACCTTGCCCGTACTTCACCTAGACGAGTTCTCTTGGTTCGACACCCGGGTGGGCACCTAGCCCTCCCGCCGGTCTGCCCTCAACTCCCCCGTCAGAACGCACCTCCGTCACCAAGAAGCTTCCCCTCGACTCCTCTTGACTTTCCCCCTCCAGGGCTCCAGTCTGTACGTCTCAAAGGGCCTAAGTCCCTTCCCCTCAACCTCGTCACCACTACTCGTCAATCTTATGTTATTGAAAGGTCTGCATTATTTCCTAAATTAAACAACTGTTATGTTCCCATTAAAGTTATGTAAGCGCCAATGCTGCACATTCCAATTCATGTTGTTTTAAGCCTCTTTGCTTTGAAATGTCCCAATCAGAATTATCAACAAAAGAAACCCAAATAACTGAATACATGAACATGGGTTCGAACCGAGCCCATGGACATGACAATATGGTGCAGTGACATGGCCAGTTGGGGGTAAAGAAGAAAGACAAATTCAAGCTGCAGAAATGAAATTTTTAAGGAGTGTAATGGGAGTTACGAAGATTGATAAGATGAGAACACGAAGACAAGGAAAGAACTAGGAAAAGAGAGTTTAAACTTTAAGCTATAGGGAAAGAAAGGCTGAGGTGGTTTTGACATATGAAGAGGATGCAGAAGGACAGGATCCCTAAGATACAGTATGAACAAGACGCAGGAAACAAACAGAGAAAAAGAGGGAGGCCCAGACTGAGATGGGAAGAAGTTATAGCAATGGATTTGAAAAAGAGAAATGCAGCTTGGGAAAGGATTAACCAGGAAAGATGTTGGGAAGAACGAAAAATATGGAACAAACTGGTGGAGGTCCCTGAGGAAGAAGACAGAGGAGAGGAAGAAAGTGAAGTTGATGACGCAGAGGAAGAAAAAGATGATGTGGGAGAAGCGTCAGGCATGGCTAGCCGGCTTCGATAACCCCAGGGAGCCAAGAATGTGGTGGGAACATGAACCTCCCACCCCCTACCCGACCTAGTTGGAAATAGGGTTCGATATTAATTAATTATTTTTTTCTGTTCGTTCTCTACCGGGCAAACGGCATAAGCGATCTTGATGAAAATTGGAGGGGACCTTCGAAATCTCTGAACTTAGAGCTGCCACGTTTTTGGGTACAATCAAAGACATATTTCTCATCATGAATATTAATCCTGTCAAATAAGATCTTATATTGACGTTTGGAGGAAAAAATTGCGATGTCGCTGAATTTTTGCAGAGACCTTCTTTATATAATACTTATCAACATACTAAAACTCCCCTACAATCGGACTGGAGCTTCGGCCGCCATATTGGAAAATGGCGGCCAAAAAGTGTTGGTTATCGAATATCTCCAAATTGGTTGGAGATAGACAAAATGTTGCAATGGCAAAAAGTATTCTCACATTCAATTCCCTACAAAAAATGTGCCATTTATAGTTTTGGTGGGGGTAAAGGTTTCATCACAAAATCGTGGTTTATATGTTCCTTATGGGAGTACCAGCTAATTTCCCAATTTTCACGCCCAGCATCAAACAATGCCCGGTAAATCCGTAAGAAATCGATTTAAATACAAAAGGACTTTTTTACGGGGTTCATGTAAGTCTCCATTTTTTTTTTTTAAATCAGGTCCGCGAAATCGGATTTTGCATTTACCCGGAATTAGGGTTTTTCTATTGTTAGCATTTCCTCAAAAATGCCATATTTGACTGTCCATAATTTAGCACTAAATAACATTGGAGGAAAAATTCTTTCTATGCACATTGAAATGACTTAAATAATGATCCGATTACAACCAAAGTTTAAATCCAATATGGCTGCTAATTCCAAATATTCACAATATGAATACTGTTTTCGTGCTGTTTTTACACTCTTTTTGTTACATAATTCACTTTGATGTTGTGGATATTTGGAATTAGCAGCCATATTGGATTTAAACTTTGGTTGTAATCGGATCATTATTCAAGTCATTTCAATGTGCAAATAAATAATTTTTCCTCAAACGCTATTTAGTGCTTAATAATGAACAGTTAAATATGGTATTTTTGAGGAAATGCCAACAATGGAAAAACCCAAATTCCGGGTAAATGCAAAATCTGATTTCGCGGACCTGATTTTTTAAAATACTAATGGAAGCTTTCATGAACCCCGTACAAAAGTTCTCTTGTATTTAAATCGATTTTTTACGGATTTACCGGGCATTGTTTGATGTTGGGCGTGAAAATTGGGAAATTTAGCTGGTACTCCCATAAGGAACATATAAACCACGATTTTGTGACGTAACCTTTACCTCTACCAAAACTATAAATGGCACCTTTTTTGTAGGGAATTGAATCTGGAATATTTTTTCCATTGCAACATTTTGTCTATCTCCAACCAATTTGGAGATATTCGATAACCAACACTTTTTAGCCGCCATTTTCCAATATGGCGGCCGAAGCTCCAGTCCGATTGTAGGGGAGTTTAGTTTAGTTGTTGATAAGTATTATATAAAGAAGGTCTCTGCAAAAATTCAGAAACATCGCAATTATTTCCTCCAAAAATTCTTATTTGACAGGATTATATCGTACTTTTACGATTTTTTTCGATTTTTAGTTCGATATTTTCGTGACATTTGGGCCGATTCTGACCAAACGGGTGGGGCTACAACGTTCATATTTTACATGGACATTAAGGTTATGGTGATGTAGAGTTTTGTGAAAAAAGTTGAAAAAGTTAGCCAGAATCCATAGAATAAAAGTTTTAATATGAGTTTTTTTAGATTTATAATAACAATTAACAAGTAACAATAGAAACTTGAAAACAATCACCTACAATGCATTAAAAAAGAACTTGCAAAGGTAAAGTTGTCCCACGCAAACAAAAAACTTACAAAAAAGCTCATCCATCAACGCGACTAAAAAAGCGTTCGCGAAGCGGCCTCGTTTAATAAAAATGATTTTGTACTGGGACTTGAAAACTGAAGAGATCCCACGCATACTAAAATCTTACAAAAAAGCTCATCCCTCAACGCAACTAGAAAAAGCGTTCACGAAGTGGCCTAGTAAAAAGCAAAATGTTGTTGTTCGGCTTTAGGCATGGGCACACATCCGTGTGTGTTCTGCTCTATATTAGACAGTTGCCCACGTCCTTGCTCCTACTTACCTGATCTTGATGATATTATTTACAATTATACGCACCTTGCACTTGCACACGCATTTACAATGAGTGTTTTAGGTTAATCACGAAGAGGGAAGTGGCATAGCTCGAAGTTCCGAATAGCGTGTGTCTACCTAAAAGCCTACAACGGGTATAATTATATTATATATATGTAATATAATATATATATGTGGAATTTCTGAGGTTTTCGTGGTTATTTGTATGTGTTACCATCTTTAAATAATTAAATTTACTTTTTTTCGGTTTACCACGTAAGATATTCTTTATTTTGTCTGCCGTTTCGATTGGATTTCACCAATCATTGTCAAAGACTTAAGTAACTCAAATATAAAACCAAAATTCAAAAACACTTCAAGAAAGAACTAAGAAAAAAAATCTCTTGGGTGTTTTTGTATTTTGGTTTTAACATGTATTTGGGATGTTATTTTACGGTCGGTTTACAATGATTTTGTTAGAATCCAATCGAAACGTCAGACAAAATTTAAAGAATATCTATCTTACGTGGTTACCGAAAAAAGTAAATTTCAATAAAATTATATTAGTATTAAAGTCAATCGGATTTTTCTGGTTTTCAATGACACGTATATTTTCGTCTAGTGTCCGACATTTCGAAGAGATTTCACCTCATCTTCTTCGGGCCCAATACAACTTTAAATAGTTAACAAGAGGTCGCTGGCGCGACCTCTTGCAGTGTCTTCCCGCGCCGGTACTTTCCGCCGCATGTTTCCTATCTGGTATAAAATACTTACTAATCCAAAGAAAGCGGAGTAATTAAACTTAATTTTTCTCAAATGAATTTGAACAAAATAAGAATTAAAGAAAACACTGTACCCCCTCAAAATATCAGTGCGGTAAAATATAAGAACTTTAATTGTCAGGAACACTTTATGAAAACAAAAATATGATGCGAGCTGATACGATTACCCAAAAACATAATGTGAATTTATTTCATAACACGATTAATACATCATTGGGTTAAGATTTTTCTCTGTAAATGGCCTCCTGCCGTTTACTGTAGGGCGCGATCAATTACAAAGGCATACATATTATAATGTACTTGGAACTTCAACCGACAATAAACATTAACTTTTCAGTACGATAAAAAAACTTTGAGAAAATCAAAATATTGAAAAACAAATAAAAGTTATCACATACAAAAAAAACTGTAGAACTAACTCGAGTGTCTCTGCAGGCGTAGTCTCTTAGAAGCAATATGGATTGTTGATGCATAACACGTCTCTGGTTATCGCGTGATTATTTCGTATTGTCCTTATTATTTAGAAACGTGTTGAAAAGGCCACATCTAGCAAGTGCTTCAAAATTAAATTATAAGTTTTAGCTTTCTTTCTGGTGGTGAACGGTGCAAGCGTAGGATATTCTTATGGGGTAAACACTCCGCCGTCAGCAAGTATACTCCTTAGAGCGTTGCGAGAATCCGCTACCAGAGCTCATACAAAGAACTTGGAGCACACTTTCATAATGAACTTAGAACTTATACCGACATTAAAACATGTTGTAAACATGTGTATTCGGTACTAATGAAAAAATGACTGGTGAAAATAATTGATTTTTTAACTCATATAAGACAATGAAAGCAACAACAAAATTGCTAATTTGTGTTGTGACTGCTAGATCACCCGGCTTAATATTATGTGCGTAGAAGTTATAAAACGTAATTTTTAGTAAATCTCCCCTGTAACTTTGAGAAAGATACATACATCTTGATAGTTATATACATTCGGTTTTAAAATCTATTTAAAAACGCTTTGAGTTTTTGAAAAACATTATGTATACGCTTCGAAACTAGGTTTGAATCGGTTCAAGTCAAAAACATTCTTCGCGGGTTTTGACTTCAAAACTGTTTTCAAAACCGTCATGTATACACCCACTGTAACACTGCCACCCATTTAAAAGTAGGCCTAACAACTAAATCCAGTTTTGAAAACGTTTTGAGATCATTTTTAAACCAGTTCATCTCTAGTGAAAATTACTTTGTCTTCGGTTTGCCCCATGGGTTTCTATTAGCGCACGAAACAGTAAAATAATAAAGTGTGCCTTCACAATTTTGCCAAATCTCAACTTTATATTAAATTTAGGGCCTATAGCTAATCATTTATTCAATTCCAATGGTGAACCTCGCACAACGCACTACCGGCGAAACCACCGGCGAATTATACTTCAAACTGAAAGGAGCCCGCAGCCTTGCAATCACTATATGAAACGACTCCAAATTATATTTCTTCATAACTTGTGGCCGGTAACCCGTATATCGAACTCGCAACCTCCAGGTCCCCAGGAGGCTCTTTTGCGTTGCGTCACTGTTGCCGTGATAAAAGGCAGGGAACTCACTGTTAGTGTTGTGTAAGGAATTTTGTAAAGAACCGAGCTCACTAATGTGTCGGCGACATAAATAATCTCCGTCATTTGGCTGTTTTCATAGAGGCTGGGGAGTTACCGCACATGGTATGTTGCGTAAGACGCTAGCGGATGGTTGTCGAATGTTTAAATAAGTTAGTAATTATCACCGAGAAATATTAGGTCAAGATCCCTGGCTATATTATTTTATGCACATGTAGTTACACAGGGAGCACCCAAATAAAAAGTCGTATCAGAATGTTTACTCAAGACAACCCCTCGAACGCCAGACATGTGGAGTAGCCACTCGGGAAACAAAAGTAAAACAAACTTCCACCACTAGACCATGCGGCCAATCCGTGATCTGTTCAAAATATTTAAATGTCTAAATACCATTGATTAGATTATTAATTAGATGATGAAATAAAGAATATTAATAATGAGTTAGCGCTACATGAGGAATACAATTCGGTAATTAGTTTAATGCTATTTTATTCAAATTATCAAGGTATGAATTTTTGTAAGTCACATTGTGATCACGCAAAATTGGTAGCATACCATGAAGGAAATCACTGCCACACGGTCGTATCTGTAGCACGTAGCCCACTCTCAGCGTCTTCTAACGTCGAAATATATTTTACAAATCACGTATGTTTGTATATTTTAGGTGAATATTTTAATCTCTTACATGGATAAACATCAATACATAAATCAAAGGTGTTGATCTTTATTTAGTTATATTTAACGTGGTCTATCTCTTTCGGCCATAACTTGATTTTTGTCCCTTCCCCGGAACCTACCACTGCTGCGAGACGGCACGTGACAGATGGCCATAACTCACTTAGCACCCAGCACTTGAGGCCCAGCCAGCTTGCCTTGCGTAATCACCGATAACCGATATACGATGGAATCGCCACACACGCCACCCACACCACAAAAATCACGCTCCAAATATTTTTATTAAAATTCGTATCACGCTAATACAAACATCAGGTGAATTAGTGTAATGCCAATTTATAGTCAAAGGATGAAGGTAGAAATGTTTATAAGTAACATTGTGCTAACGCAAAATTGCTAGCAAACAATGACTTATTAACTATTGGGGCGAACAGATTATGATACATTTACGATTATCTTAATCAACATTTTGTCCTTTCTTATAATCCGATTTCATTGCAAATTTACATACTAATACTTTACAATAGTAAAAACCACCATGCAAAAGGACGTTAACGTATGTTTCAATCTTCTACATATAAAAAAATAAAAAAATCTCTACAAGATAAAAACGTGCTCCAAAACATAATTTGATTGGACACCCTTGATGAACTATTGAATGAAACTAACTGTTTTTTTGGCACTATACACAACTGTTTGGACATGACTAATCGCATTCACCCTGCATTTTGGAATAATTTGGCAATATCATCGTAAAGTTTGGCAAAATGTATATACACAAATATTTTGATTTCGTAATCTGAATATTTTCTGTAAAACGTGGATTCGCACTAATACCGCAGGGGAAAAATTTATTTGGTAGTATTCTATTACCAAACTATCGAGGCGATGCGAGTTTGAGTTTCGTTGTGATAACGCAAAATTGATAACGGACTTTTGATGAAAAACTATCGCAATGTGTAAAATGACAACATTTTACGGCTGACTAAACTTGCATTTAGGAACACTTACGCCCCTCAAAACAGTATGAAATTTTAAGGAGTGATGCAGTGTTCTTTTGGAATCATGATTGTAAAGTTTCGTTGACATTGGTTAATATCTTCTACCTCAAATAAATGCATAGGTCTTGGCGCGCTCCAAATGTACACACAACTTTGGCAAACCTATAAGGCCGCTCCCGAGAGTCGCGCCCTAAAAATGATGGTCTAGACTCTAGTGGTTAAGACGCCTGTCTGGAATGCGGGAGATCCGTGGTTCGATTCCCGGTTGGGGTGGACTTTTTTTGGATGAGCGTAGCGAGCGAAGCGAAGATTCCATTTCACTACACTGGAGAAAAAAATCCGGAATGTTTTTTTTTCTTTCTTTCTGTATTTTTGTCTGTCTGTTAACACGATTCCGGCTAAACCGATACTCCGATTGCGATGAAATTTCATGGAGGCCTTCGAAATCTCTGAACTTAGAACTGCCACGTTTTTGAGCGCAATCGGGAAATTTTTTCTCATAAAAAACGCAATTTTACGATTTTTTCGATTTTTAAAAACTTTCTTTGACTTATTACACCTACATGCTTTATCCTATTGTAATTATTTTTTCACAGAACCTTAATTTCATGAATTAATATATTCGTGTTAAATTTGAGCGCAATCGAATAATTATTTCTTATGAAAATTGCAATTTTACGATTTTTTCTTTTTAAAAATTACGATTAATTAAAAAAATTAAGTTATTTTTTTATTTAATTTAATTTAATTTTAAAAAAATCTTCGACTAAGTAATGATTTTTTCACAGAACAACAGAAAATCCGCGTAACACATGGCAGCTCAATGCACCAATTACGCTCATCCAACAACGCGGCGGGACTTAAGCGTTTTCCTAGTAATTTCTGAATTGTAGTTGGATGAGCGTAGCGAGCGTAGCGAGCGAAGCGAGCGAAGCGAAGATTCCATTTCACTACACTGGAAAAAAAATCCGGAATGTTTTTTTTTTTTTTTCTTTCTTTCTTTTTGTATTTTTGTGTGTCTGTTAACACGATTCCGGCTAAACCGATACTCCGATTGTGATGAAATTTTATGGAGGCCTTCGAAATCTCTGAACTTAGAACTGCCACGTTTTTGAGCGCAATCGGGAAATTTTTTCTCATAAAAAACGCAATTTTACGATTTTTTTCGAATTTTAAAACATTTCTTCGACTTATAACTCCTACATGCTTTATCCGATTGTAATGATTTTTTCACAGAACCTTTATTTTATGAATTAAGATATTCGTGTGAAATTTGAGCGTAATCGAAAAATTATTTCTCATGAAAATCGAAATTTTACGTTTTTTTTATTTTTAAAACAATTCTTTGACTTATAACACCTACATGCTTTATCCTATTGTAATGATTTTTTCACAGAACCTTAATTTTATGAATTAATATATTTGTGTAAAATTTGAGCGCAATCGAATAATTATTTCTTATGAAAATTTCATTTTTGCGATTTTTTTCTTTTTTAAAAATTACGATTAATTAAAAAAATAAAGTTAATTTTTTATTTAATTTTATTTATTTAAAAAAAATCTTCGACTAATTAATGATTTTTTCACAGAACAACAGTAAAAATCCGCGTAACACATGGCAACTTAGTGCACCAATTACGCTCATCCAACAACGCGGCGGGACTAAAGCGTTTTCCTAGTAAATAACAATAGTGATGTAGTTTTCGTTTTTTGGATGAGCGAAGCGAGCGAAGCGAAGATTCCATTTCACTACACTGGAGAAAATAATCCGGAATGTTTTTTTTTCTTTTTTTTCTGTATTTTTGTTTGTCTGTTAACTCGATTCCGGCTAAACCGATACTCCAATTGCGATGAAATTTTATGGAGGCCTCCGAAGTTTCTGAACGAAGAACTGCCACGTTTTTGAGCGCAATCAAAAATTATTTCTCATGAAAATCGCAATTTTACGATTTTTTTTATTTTTAAAAAAATTCTTCAGCTTATATCACCTACATATGCTTTGTCCAATTTTAATGATTTTTTGCACAGAGCCTTAATTTTATGCATTTAGGTATTCGTGTGAAATTTGAGCGCAATCAAAAAACTATTTCTCATGAAAATCGAAATTTTACGTTTTTTTATTTTTTAAAACAATTCTTTGACTTATAACACCTACATGCTTTATCCTATTATAATAATTTTTTCCTTTTTTTAAAATTACAATTAATTAAAAAAAATTAAAAACAATGTTAATTTTCATTTTTTTAAATTTAATTGTTAAAAAAATCTTCAACTAAGTAATGATTTTTTCACAGAACAACAGAAAATCCGCATAACACATGGCAGCTCAATGCACCAATTACGCTCATCCAACAACGCGGCGGGACTTAAGCGTCTTCCTAGTAATATTTAAAGTTGTATTGGCCCTGAAGATAATGAGTGAAATCTCATCGAAACGTCGGCCCAATGATAATGTACGTGGCATTGAAACCGAAAAACCGATTACTTTAATACATATCGGCCAAGAAAACCTTCAAAAATATATATATGTTAGTACTTTAGACAGAAATTAAAAAAGTGACTAAAGTACTAACATAACAACGTCATAGTCGCCTACTATAAAGCCAAGGTTAAAAATATATATATATATATGAATATTAGGTTTTTAAGCATAAGCCCGCTTTAAGGACATAGTTATTGATTCATAGCAGTTGTCGAAAAAGTTTGCCCCGACTGGGGTTCGAACCCAAACCGAACCTATATATATATATATATATAATATAATATATATATATATAATATATAATATATATATATATATTATATATATATATACGGAAATAATCACGCTATATTGAATGTTAAAACGAATATTTAATCAAAACTTCAACGTTTCAGAAGACTAGGCTTCCATTTTCAAGAAGAGTTACTTGCTATTTGGTTTGCCTTTGTAAGGCGGTTAAGTTTGTTTATATTTTTATTGTGTTGCTGATGTTTTGTTTTTATTGTTTTATACCAACTCTTCTTGAAAATGGAAGCCTAGTCTTCTGAAACGTTGAAGTTTTGATTAAATATTCGTTTTAAACATTCAATATAGCGTGATTATTTCCGTAAAGTGTAACATAACATAAACCATGAATCACGAAAGCCTACAACAGAATGTTACACTTTACGGAAATAATCACGCTATATTGAATATTTAAAACGAATATTGAAACAAAACTTCAACGTTTCAGAAGACTAGGCTTCCATTTTCAAGAAGAGTTGGTTTTGTTTTTATTGTTTTATACCAACTCTTCTTGAAAATGGAAGCCTAGTCTTCTGAAACGTTGAAGTTTTGATTAAATATTTGTTTTAAACATTCAATATAGCGTGATTATTTCCGTAAATGTAACATAACATAAACCATGAATCACGAAAGCCTACAACAGAATGTTACACTTAACGGAAATAATCACGCTATATTGAATATTTAAAACGAATATTTAAACTAAACTTCAACGTTTCAGAAGACTAGGCTTCCATTTTCAAGAAGAGTTTTGTTTTTATTGTTTTATACCAACTCTTCTTGACAATGGAAGCCTAGTCTTCTGAAACGTTGAAGTTTTGATTAAATATTCGTTTTAAACATTCAATATAGCGTGATTATTTCCGTAAAGTGTAACATAACATAAACCATGAATCACGAAAGCCTACAACAGAACATATATATATATATATATATATATATATGTAGGTACTTTAGACAGAAATTAAAAAAGTGACTACACCGGGGATCGAACCCGGGACCTTGGCTTTCCGGGCTATGCTCTTACCAACTGAGCTAACCAAGGTCCCGGGTTCGATCCCCGGTGTAGTCACTTTTTTAATTTCTGTCTAAAGTGCCTACATATCAGCGTCATAGTCGCCTACTATAAAACCAAGGTTAAACACACACACACACACACACACATATATATATATATATATATATATATATATATATATATATATATATATATAAATAAAGCGGGCTTATGCTTAAAAACCTAATATTCATATTATATAATTATATTAGATTTAAGGGGAATCCCTAGACCCAAATATGATTTCTAAAGAATGCAGTAAAGACGTCTGTGAAGTAAGTAGAATGTAAGAGGGGCTTAATAAAGAGCGGATAATTTTTTTGGAAATTTTTTGACGGGACATAACCTTAGAATCAACAATTGTATTCAAATTACTGGAATCAGTTGCTCAAGTTCAAAATTGAATCTTTAGCTTCGGTTTTTTGTATATTATTTCTACACTCCTTTATCTAAAACCTTAATAAAAGGATTTTTGAATTTATATGGTTTGTTGCGTTGCACAATTTTTTTTGCCTGCCGGTACAATTTCAAATTTTGTACCGTTTAACGGAAAAAATCATGCAACGCCTGAAACGATAATAAAACCAATAATACTTATATTTGTAATTTGTAATGGCTCTGGCTGTCTCTGGCTCTGTAATCTCTGGCTGTCATCACTCTTGTTGAGATTTTGTGGACGCCTCTCGATCTCCATAGCCTCCCAAATGATCCGTGGGTAAACATGTTGAATCGCTACAAGTTTGCGCGTGTTTTCGAAGTCGATTTCGTTGCCTGTCTGTATCCTTGGTGTTTAGTTAGCTAACGCTGAATTCTTATCTTGTTTGTCAGTTCTTGGAGTCGAACCGAATTCCTTCTGCCCGTTTGACCTCGTAAGATAGATTACAGCCACCACACGGGACTTCATACACACCTTGATCCTCCAGTGGAATTTTATCTTTTGGACTCGATTAAAGCGAAGCAATTTTCATATCAGTTGAAAAAATTGTTTCAATATCATATCGTCTAAGCACTCTACTAAAGACGTCAGTAGAACCTCGGACATATGGTAGAAAGCTAGAAACGCTTTCGCACGAGGTTTGTCTCGCTCATCATTGAGTATCTTAGCTTCTGGTCTTAGTTGACGGTTCATTACTTTATCTATATCAAGTTTATTGAATCCGTTTTGTACCAAGGCATTTTTGAGGTAAAGTAGTTCTCCGTCAATTTGGATTGGGTCCGAATGTCTTATCGATCTTGTAACAAGAGTAATAATCACAGAATTCAGTTGTGCGGGGAAGTGATGTTACGCTGCAATCAAATATCGGTTTGTATGAGTCGGTTTTCTATATACTGTATGCCCTAAACTTCCATCATTTCTTCTTGAGATCATGACATCTAAGAAAGGAAGAGAACCATCTTTTTCTAATTCAATGGTAAATTGGATATTTGGATGTATGCTGTTGAGATGGTTATGGAACAACTCTAGTTTATCCAAATAACATAAAATATCATCAATGTAGTGGCGCCAAAATATTGGTTTGTCCATAGCAGATTTAATTGCTTCTTCTTCAAAGTTTGTCGTATAAAGGTTTGCTAATGCAGGAGACAGAGGTGAACCCATAGGTGCTCCTTCAATTTGTTTATAATACTGTTCGTCATATAGGAAGTAGTAAGTAGTTGACATGCAGTGTTTAATTAAGTCGAAAATTGGTTTTGGTATAGGACAGTTACTTTTGATTATATCCAAAGTCTCATCCACTGGAATCTTAGTGAAGAGCGATACTACATCAAAGCTAACAAGCAAGTCATCTGGTTGAACTTTAATATCTTTTATGAGCTCAATGAAATGCGTGGCATTTTTAACATAGGATTCAGCATATTCGGTGTAAGGTTGCAATCTCCTTGCCAAGTGCCTAGACAAAGCCTGAGTTGGTGAGTTTATCGCGCTTACAATAGGACGTAACGGTACTCTAGCTTTGTGTATTTTAGGCAGACCATACATCCTAGGAACTCTTGATGATTTCTCTCTGGGTATAAGATATTTTTTAATCTCAGGGTCTATACCAGATACCTTTATTAGGCCCTTTGTTGTCTTTTCTAGATACGTTGTAGGGTCTCTTGGTGGAAGTTGATATGCTGAATCTTGCAGTATTTCTGACATTTTAGACTTATAATCAACTGTATTAAGAACAACTGTTGAGTTACCTTTATCTGACGCCAAAACGATGATGTCCTTGTTATCTCTGAGATTTCTTAAAGCTTGCATTTCTAAAGTAGTTAAGTTTCTCGCTGGTGGTTTTGCTTTGCGAAGATTATTTTGGATACATCTTTATATTATACAATAATAAATCATCACACGCGGTTTTACCTCAAAATATATATTTTTTAAGCGAGCGAAGCGAGCGTTTCCATTTGACTCTGCCGGAAAAATTAGTCACTGGTTTTGTTTTGTTTTTGTTTTTTTTTTTTTTTTTTTTTTGTATGTCTCGCCATAACGTTCGAACGGAGGCTCGGATCGAGTTGAAATTTTGACCATCCGCAAGCTTCGTTCTCGATTGAATGCCATTAGTTTTGTGGCAAAATCGTTCAAAAAGTTAAAAAGTTACATTAAAGTTAATCGAAAGTTTTTTTCTAAAACTTAACGGGGACAAAATCTGAGATAGCCAAATCATTTAGAATGTCCGTCCGGTCACGAATATGTTAATTTTATTTTGATCCGATAAGTAGTGTAGATGGAAATTACATTATAACAAAAGTAACGTTGCCATGGCAACGAAAAGACGCGCGAAGTTTCTAATGCACTGCCACCTAGAAGTAATCAAAATACTTTCGAGGAAGCAGTCTATTATTTGTCAACAAAGAGTTTAAAAATTAATAGTTTTCCCAAGGAGTCAAGGTCCTCTAGATGGCGGTGGATTTTATTCACAAAGTAAAGGTTTACACACGGGTTTACCCAAATAACTTGGCAATAATAAATAATATTGGAAACATGGCCCTGTGGACAGCAAACGTCGCAAATTTTAAAATTTAAAAAAATGTGCAATGTCGGTTTAGCTATAGCACGTGCTCGCTTATCAACGCGTCCAACTGAGCGTTTCCTAGTATATATATATATATATATATATATTATATATATATATATATATATATATATATATATATAATCAACGTGGATAGAGATAGGAGTCAACAGCTTACCTGAGATGTAGAGGTGGCTGCCATAGTTGAACACAGATAAAAATATACACAAACTAATCACTAAATAGTCACGAGACGTTTCGGCCTTGCCTTCTTCGGTCGTTCTGGTCTACGAAGCTTTTGGACCAGGAGAGGTTAGAGTAGGGGGGGGGGGTTTAGAAGAAGAAGGGGGGGTGGAAGGGTGGCTAGACGGTTTCTCCAATATGTGCACATGAGTGGGGTGTGTGGGGTTTGTGAGTGAGCAAAGTGAGTGAGTGAGTGAAGTGAGCGAGTGAGCGAGTGAGCGTGTGAGTGAGTGAGTGAGTGGGCGAAGTGAGCGAGGGAGTGGAGACGTGAGTGAGTGAGTGACAGGGGTGAGTGAGTGAGATGACAGAGGGAGTGAGTGCAAGTGTGAGTGTGTGAGTGAATGAGCGAGTGAGTGTGTGAGTGTTTTGTGAGTGTGTATGAATGTGTGATTGTGTGAGTTTAGCGAAGGTTTAAGTTAGGTTTGTTGCTAGATTTAGTTATCCATTGATGAGCGAGCTCCATGGCCCTTAACTCTTTTCGGTTGCGCCGGGAGCGATCGAACTACTCGTGTAGTGTAGCAATCGTCAAAACCGGGAAAGGGGTCATGGGTTCCTGCGTGAGTGGGCACGGGTTTTCGGCTTTATATGGGTGTCTGTGTCACCCCTATGGCCAGCCATTCTATTGCTAAAAAGGGTTACTCGTTAGGCCAATGTTTTCAGCTGGACACAGGTTACACTTGAGCTGGTAAATGACGTCAGTGGAGGCACAGTTGTGATGGCCTCAAAATGGGGTAGGTCTGTTTGTGGCTCCAGCTTGTGAATGACGTAGTGGCTGGGTGGATAGGGAAGTTTTGCTTTCGAGGTCTTTTACAGGGAAAAGGACCCGTCAGGTTCCCTATGGGTCGCCACTTGTGCCAATCATAGGGTCTCGTGAACAAGAAGGTCCTTTAGATTGGGGGGGCGTCTGAAAGCTACGCGGGGCACTGTTGGCATAGATCTTGTGTCCTAGTTGAGCCAGACAAGATGTGGTGTCCACTCTTAAGGATGCCATTGAGAACGTAAAAGTCCTGGGTGCCATTGCGTAACGAGGGGTAGAGTGTTGTCTGGCACCGGGGACTGTTTTCCTTTCGACGTGGGGTTCTCAACTCCGTCTTCTGACGTCTTTTTCAGGGTATCCTCTGTCGATGAAGGCCCGCGTAATCCGGTCGCAGTACTTGGTTCGATCCTCCCTCGGTGCTGCATATGCGTTTTCCCCGCGTCGCGAGGGATTTGGGGTTTAAAGGGCGCTTTTGGGTTTGTAAAAGCGGGTGACAGCTTCGTAGTGTAGATACTGGAGGTGTTTTGGGGGGCTTGAAATGAAAGTCTGTGCGGAAATGAACCTTTTTCTACGTACACGTCGACGTCAAAGAAATGTGACGTGATGGCGAGAGATTTGGGGCCACGTGAACTTGACAGCATAAGTGTTGTTGGGGGCGTTTAGAAAAGTGTTGAATGACTTCTCTCCATGGGTCCACACTACGTAGATGTCATCGATAAACCTGAGCCAACAGATGGGTGGGGGTGTTTTGAGTTGACAGATAGCCCTTCCTTGTTGACCCATATACAGGGTGGCATAAGTTTGGTGCCATTTTGTACCCATAGCTGTACCTTTTACTTGGAGGTAGTGGCGGTCCTGGAAACGGAAGTTTTTGTTGTTAAGTACCATTTCGGCCAAAGAGATGAAGAAGTCTGTCTCTGGTACGGAAATCCGCGGGGACGAGTGTTAAGAAAGTGCTCCATCGCAGCCAAGCCATGTTCTGTGGGATATTTTTTGTAGAGTGATGTTACATCTATAGTCGAAATAATAACGTCTTGGGGTAGGGTGTTGGGTTGAACTCTTGAATACGCTCGAGAAAGGGGTTTGGGTTTGTCTTTGATGTGAGATGGTAACTTCTTGACGTGGTCTTGAAGGTGGAAGTCAACAAATGCTGATATTCGTTCTGTCGGAGAGTTGAAACTTGATACGATTGGACCGTCCGGGATTATTGGGTTGTGAATTTTCGGTAAAAGGGTAGAATACAGGGTCCTGGACTTCCTCGGGGGTGAGAAGTTTAACGAGTTTACTCAAGTTTTGAGAGGGACCGTGCTTCTCCAAAAAATTTTTACAATCGTTTCTTGGTGATTCACTGTAGGATCTCTTGTCAAACGTTTGTAGGTGGTCTCTTTCTGACAGTTGGCGGTTCGCCTCCTAAATGTATGGCGCTTTGCCCAAATTTACTACAGTCGTGGAGCCTTTATCTCCCTGGTACAATTACGATGTTATTTTTATTTCGCAGACTAGAGATGCTTTCCGTTCTTGAATAGATAGATTAGACGTTTTTGGACAACTTCTCTGTGAAGTCTGGAGGATGCTACTTGTGTCATTATGTGGTTTATGTAAATTTCTAATGGGTGGTCAGAGGGAAGAAACGGGGTTCCCAATCAGATGGCAGGTTTAAAATTTATTGATTGCGGGGTTTGCGTATTATTGTTGTATTCAGGGCTTTTTTTCGTTGAAGTACAGTTTTAAACGGGGGATTCCGCGCAAATGATAAAAAAATTCACTTACCAATTTAAAGTGATCAAAATGAGGGAGTGGGGGCGAATGTTAAGCCTTTTTAAGCATTTTCCAACTCTGGGGTCCGACAGCTCGTGGCTAGACAGGTTCAAGATTGCGTTGCTGGTTTCCTTTTTTGTCATTAGGTAACCCCTGGGTGGGAGGGGTTTGTTTGGACGGGAAAAGACCGCGGGACACGAGCAGGTGGTTTCTCGAGTGTGCACAAGTCAGCGAGGGTGGGATGCGGGCCCAATTAGGGGTGCGTGTGGGCGCCTGGTCGGGGAATGTCGTCGGCAGCGCGCGAAGTTGTTCCTCATGTAGAA
Source organism: Sweltsa coloradensis (assembly GCA_024449915.1). NCBI lineage: Eukaryota > Metazoa > Arthropoda > Insecta > Plecoptera > Chloroperlidae > Sweltsa > Sweltsa coloradensis. The sequence continues at coordinate 56,102 of JAMZAV010003945.1, read as the reverse complement.
GCAAGCCAGCTTCGGATAATTTGAATAAATGCCTTGACGAATTATCTGACAGTTTTGAGACCCCCACCCCTCAATATATCCTAAATTTGAGTGTCTAAATGAGGGGATGACATTTCGCACAACTTTCACGAATGATACGAGCTTGCAATGATGTTCATCAGCTGATTTAGTATACAATCTACTACTTCGTTCGTGAGTTGAACACATTTGTTTGAGGTGCAAACAAAGGGCAATTTCGTGGCCTCATGTCGGGGGGGAGTCCTGTGATCGCTAGTTTTGGGTGAAGGCCCTTAGGAGAGATGCCAAGTTGTAGGCACGATTGGAGATACAGTAGATGACCCTGGATAACAGCTAATTTATTCGCATGATAGCGAATCTCGCTTAACCAATATATAGTAGGGGGTTGAAGAAGACATGATGAAAAAAACAGTAAAGAGGGGTAGGATACAAAAAAAAACATAAGAAGGAAAGGTTTGGTTGTCGATTGACTGTGTAATAATAGGTAGTTTGCCAACAGGGCTAGGTATAATCAACGTGGATAGAGGAATAGGAGTCAACAGCTTACCTGAGATGTAAAAGGTGGCTGCCATAGTTGAACACAGATAAAAAATATACACAAACTAATCACTAAATAGTTCACGAGACGTTTTCGGCCAAATACCTCCAAGTAAAAAGGTACAGCTATGGGTACAAGAAGGCACCATCTTATGCCAACCTGTATATGGGCAAACTAGAGGAAGACTATCTGTCAACTCAAAAACACAACACCCCTCTGTTGGCTCAGGTTTATCGATGAGCACGAGATACGCTCCAACTGTATTCCCCATACAAGGTACTCCCAGAGGCGGCTCTACCATAAGGGCATTGGGGCATGTGCCCCTCCTACCTCTTTTTGTCCGCCAACAATCACAAAATATACGAGGTGTCGACGTCGTGGTACAACATTTTCATAAAATCAAATAGTTTTATTTTTCAATGTGGAGGCCGGGGCGCGGTAAGGAAAACGGGAACAACGCTCGGGCCTCGAGTGAGCCTACTACGGGCTAGACGAAGTTTGCCCCCCACGTAGCGCCTGCCCCAGTCAGTTTTATTTGGAAATAGCCGAATCGTTGCCTTCGCAATAAGCGTTGGGAACTCCGGCAGGATGGGCATGATTTTAGTCCGGCCCAGAGCTGTTGTAAGGAGAACACGTTACGCGCTGCTGCGTTGTGCGGGTAATCGGGAAATTCGCCCGTGTCCAAAGAAAGAAGAGTACAACTTATTACATGCATTAAAATACCAGATAAATTTGCCCTGTGCTGCTATTTTCTTCTTTTACTTTAAGCAAGGTCGAAAAATATAGATTTAAATTACCAGTTTAAATTTTAAACTTGATTTGTGCCAGGCCCGTATTAACCATTAGGCTAATTAGGCTCTAGCCCAGGGGGCCAACTTTGTTGCGTCCTAAAAAAAATTGAAATATTTTTGTGTTTTTGAGTATAGTTCTCCCTTGCTCAAATCGCGTGTAAAGGGGTGTCTTGGAAACTAAATATATTGCCAAATTTTTCGGCCCGGCGGCTGGGGCTTCCCCCCCAGACCCCTTGTAGCCCACGCAAGTCCATTCAAATATATTTGTGCCCTGCCTATTTTAAACCCACGAACCGCCCCCTGTCGATGACATCTACGTAGTGTGGTACCACCAAACGCGCTTTTTCCCAAACTCTCTCGCGACCGCGGGGAAAACGCATATGCAGCAACCGAGGAGGATTCGAACCAAGTACTGCGACCGGATTACGGGGCCTTCATCGACAGAGGATACCCTGAAAAAGACGTCAGAAGACGAGTTGAGAACCCCCGTCGAAAGGAAAGCAGTCTGGTGGGGAGACAACACTCTACCCCCCGTTACGCAATGGCACCCAGGACTTCACGTTCTCAATGGCATCCCCTTAAGAGTGGACACCACATCTTGTCTGGCTCAACTAGGAACACAAGATCTAATGCCAACAGTGCCCCGCGTAGCTTTCAGGGACGCCCCCCCAATCTAAGACCTTCTTGTTCAACGAGACCCTATGATTGGCACAAGTGGCGAAAGATAGGGAACCTGACGGGTCCTTTCCGTGTAAAAGACCTCGATGCAAAACTTGCCCTATCCACCCAGCCACTACGTCATTCACAGCTGGAGCCACAAAACAAGACCTACCCCATTAGAGGCCATCCCCAACCTTTGCTCCACTGACGTCATTACCAGCTCAAGTGTAACCTGTGTCCAGCTGAATACATTGGCCTAACGAGTAAAACCCTTCTTAGCAATAGAAAAGGGCTGGCCATAGGTGTGACACAGACACCCATATAAAGCCGAAACCTGTTTCCCACTCACGCAGGAACCCAGACCTCCGGTTCGACGAAATTGGGTACACTACACGAGTAGTTCGATCGCTCCCGGGCGCAACCGACAGAGAGTTAAGGTCCATTTTGGGGGCCTCGCTCATCAATGGATAACTAAATCTCGCAAACAAACCTAACTTAAACTTCGCTAAATCAACACAATCACACATTCATACACACTCACATAAAACTCACACACCCACTCGCTCATTCACTCACACACTCATTCCACTCCCCTCAAAAACTCACACACTCACTCACTCACCACTCACTCACTCACTCACTCACTCACTCACTCGGTCCACTCACTGACTCACAGGGCTCACTGAAATCACTCCATTGACCCCACTCACTCACACTTGCACTCATTTTACTTTGTTCATCTCACTCACTCACTCTGTCAACTCACTCCACTCACTGTCTCACTCACATCGCTCCACTCGCCCCCTCACTCACTCACTACTCCCCTTTACTCACTCCACTCACTCACTCACACAAATCACCTCACTCACTCACACGCTCGCTCGCTCACTCGCCCACTCACTCACTCACACGCTCACTCGCTCACTCACTCACTCACTCACTCGCTCACTCACAAAAAAACACACAAAAACCACACTCATGTGCACATATTGGGGGACCCTCTAGCCACCCTCCACCCCCACTTCTTCTTCTAACCCCCCCCCCCCCTACTCTAACCTCTCTGGTAACAGCTCTAGACCAGAACGACCGAAGTAGGCAAGGCCGAAAACGTCTCGTGACTATTTAGTGATAGTTGTGTATATTTTTATCTGGGGTTCAACTATGGCAGCCACTCTAAAATCTCAGGTAAGCTGTTGACTCCTATCTCTATCCACGTTGATTATACCTAGCCTGTTGGCAACTACCTATTATTATCACAGTCAATCGACACCCAACCTTTTCCTTCTATGTGGTTTTTTATCCTATCCTCTTTACTGTTTTTTTCATCATGTCTCTTCAACCCCCCACTATATATTGGTTAAGCGAGATTCGCTATCATGCGAAATAAATTAGCTGTAATCAAGGGTCATCTACTGTTATCTCCAAACGTGCCTACAACTTGGCCATCCCTCCCAAGGGCCTTACACCAAAATAGCGATCACAGGACTCCCGCCCGACATGAGGCCACAGATTGCGTTGTTGACCTCAAAACAATGTGTCAAAAATCACGAACGAAGTAGTAAGATTGTATACTAAATCAGCTGATGAACATCATTGCAAGTCGTATCATTCGTGAAAGTTGTGCGAATGTCATCCCCTCATTTAGACACTCAAATTGAGGATATATTGAGGGAGTGCGGTCTCAAAACTGTCAGATAATTCGTCCAAGGCATTTATTCAAATTATCGAAGCTGGCTTGCTTCTACATGAGGAACAACTTCGCGCTGCCGACGACATTCCTCGACCAGGGCGCCACACGCACCCCTAATTGGCCAGCATCCCACCCTCGCTGACTTGTGCACACTCGAGAAACCACCTGCTCGTGTCCCGCGTCTTCCTGTCAAACAACCCCTCCCACCCAGGGGTGTACCTAATGACAAAAAGGAAAACCAGCAACGCAATCTTGAACCTGTCTAGCCACGAGCTGTCGGACTCAGAGTTGGAAGTGCTTAACAAAGGCTTAACATTCGCCCCCACTCCTCATTTGATCACTTTAAATTGGTAAGTGATGTTTTTATCATTTGCGCGGAATCTCCGTTTAAAACTGTACTTCAACGAAAACAAGCATGTATAAACAATAATACGCACCCAGCAATCATAAATTTAAACCTGCATCTGATTGGGACCCCGTACTTCCCTCTGACCACCCATTAGAAATTTACAAAACCACATAATGACACAAGTAGCATCTCCAGACTTCACAGAGAAGTTGTCAAAAACGTCTAATCTATCTATTCAGAACGGAAAGCCATCTCTAGTCTGCGAAATAATAATAACATCGTAATTGTACCAGCAGATAAAGGCTCCACGACTGTAGTAAATGGACAAAGACGCATACATTGAGGAGGCGAACCGCCAACTGTCAGACGAGACCACCTACAAACGTTTGACAAGAGATCCTACAGTGAATCACAAGAAACGGATTGTAAAATTTTGGAGAAGCACGGTCCCTCTCAAAACTTGAGTAACAACTCGATTAAACTTCTCACCCCTGAGGAGTCCAGGACACCTGTATTCTACACTTTACCGAAAATTCACAACCTAATAATCCGGACGTCCAATCGTATCAACTATCAAGTTTCAACTCTCCAACAGAACGAATATCAGCATTTGTTGACTTCCCACCTTCAAGACCACGTCAAGAAGTTACCATCTCACATCAAAAGACACCAACCACTTTCTCGAGCGTATTCAAGAGTTCAACAAACACCCTACCCGAAGACGTTATTATTGCGACTATAGATGTAACACCACTCTACACCAATATCCCCACAGAACATGGCTTGGCTGCGATGGAGCACTTTCTTAACACTCGTCCCGCGGATTCCGTACCAGAGACAGACTTCCTCATCTCTTTGGCCGAAATGGTACTTAACAACAACAACTTCCGTTTCCAGGACCGCCACTACCTCCAAGTAAAAGGTACAGCTATGGGTACAAGAATGCACCATCTTATGCCAACCTGTATATGGGCAAACTAGAGGAAGACTATCTGTCAACTCAAAAACACACCCATCTGTTGGCTCAGGTTTATCGATGACATCTACGTAGTGTGGAACCCATGGAGAGAAGTCATTCAACACTTTTCTAAACGGCCTCAACAACACTTATGCTGTCAAGTTCACGTGGCAAATCTCTCGCCATCACGTCCACATTTCTTGACGTCGACGTGTACGTAGAAAATGGTTTCATTCCGCACAGACGTACATTTCAAGCCCACAAATCACCTCCAGTATCTACACTACGAGAGCTGTCACCCGCTCTACACCAAACGCGCTTTACCCAACTCCCTCGCGACGCGGGGAAAACGCATATGCAGCACCGAGGAGGATCGAACCAAGTACTGCGACCGGATTACGCGGGCCTTCATCGACAGAGGATACCCTGAAAAAGGACGTCAGAAGACGAGTTGAGAACCCCACGTCGAAAGGAAGCAGTCTGGTGCCAGACAACACTCTACCCCTCGTTACGCAATGGCACCCAGGACTTCACGTTTCTCAATGGCATCCTTAAGAGTGGACACCACATCTTGTCTGGCTCAACTAGGACACAAGATCTAATGCCAACAGTGCCCCGCGTAGCTTTCAGACGCCCCCCCAATCTAAAGGACCTTCTGTTCAACGAGACCCTATGATTGGCACAAGTGGCGACGATAGGGAACCTGACGGGTCCTTTCCGTGTAAAAGACCTCGATGCAAAACTTGCCCTATCCACCAGCCACTACGTCATTCACAGCTGGAGCCACAAACAAGACCTACCCCATTAGAGGCCATCACAACTGTGCCTCCACTGACGTCATTTACCAGCTCAAGTGTAACCTGTGTCCAGCTGAATACATTGGCCTAACGAGTAACCTTCTTAGCAATAGAATGGCTGGCCATAGGTGTGACACAGACACCCTAAGAAGCCGAAACCTGTGCCCACTCACGCAGCAGGAACCCATGACCTCCGGTTCGACGATTGCTTACACTACACGAGTAGTTCGATCGCTCCCGGGCGCAACCGACAGAGAGTTAAGGTCCATGGAGCTCGCTCATCAATGGATAACTAATCTCGCAACAAACCTAACTTAAACCTTCGCTAAACTCACACAATCACAACATTCATACACACTCACATACACTCACACACTCACTCACTCACTCACTCACTCACTTGCACTCACTCGGTCCACTCACTGACTCACAGACTCACTCACTCACTCACTCACTCACTCACACACTCACTCTCACTCACACGCTCACTCGCTCACTCGCTCACTCACTCACTCACTCACTCGCTCACTCACAAACACACACACACACACACTCATGTGCACATATTGGAGACCCTCTAGCCACCCTCCACCCCCACTTCTTCTTCTACACCCCCCCCCCCCCTACTCTAACCTCTCCTGGTCAACAGCTTCGTAGACCAGAACGACCGAAGAAGGCAAGGCCGAAACGTCTCGTGACTATTTAGTGATTAGTTTGTGTATATTTTTATCTGTGTTCAACTATGGCAGCCACCTCTACATCTCAGGTAAGCTGTTGACTCCTATCTCTATCCACGTTGATTATACCTAGCCTGTTGGCAACTACCTATTATTATATATATATATATATATATATGTTAGTACTTTAGACAGAAATTAAAAAAGTGACTACACCGGGGTTTGAACCCGGGACATTAGCTGTCCGGGCTATGCTCTTGGTTACCAACTGAGCTATGCGGCCACCAATTTAAAACTGTCTAATTTTTGGTCTGTTTTGTACATTGTTAATAACGTGTGTAGAGCAGATTGCACTGCCTATTAGACTACACATGAAATGAACTTGGAGAAATACAAACCATCTCTGTAACCCTAGAGTTGGGTAATGTGATGTTTAAACTTGGCTTTATAGTAGGCGACTATGACGCTGTTATGTTAGTACTTTAGACAGAAATTAAAAAAGTGACTACTCCGGGGTTTGAACCCGGGACCTTAGCTTACCGGGCTATGGTCCCGGGTTCAAACCCCGGTGTAGTCACTTTTTTAATTTATGTTTAAAGTACTAACATAACAGCGTCATAGTCGCCTACTATAAAGCCAAGGTTAAACATATATATATATATATATATTATATTATACGTACGGGATCCAGCCATTACAAGTATTCATACTCGGGGAATGTTCGAAAACATGCAGGTCATCCAACTATTACTTTCTATTTATTTATTTATTTGTTTATTTATTTATATATTTATTTATTTATTTATTTATTTATTTTTTTATTCATTTATTCATTTATGTTTTATTTTTTATTTTTATTTTTTGTTTTAACGTCTACCATATTTAGTTAAAAAACTGATTTACAAAGGAGGACAACTAAATAAATATACTTACATAGATGTAGATACAGCAAATATTTGAAATACTTCAATTACAACAACAATGTATTAAAACTCAATGATTTTGGTAACAAATTCAAAAAGGATATTGAATTCAATTAACTAGGCAGCTTCGCGAATGCTTTTTTTAGTCGCATTGATGGATGAGCTTTTTTGTAAGTTTTTAGTTTTTGTGGGATATCTTCAGTTTTGCAAGTGCTTTTTGAACGCATTTAATAAAATAAATAAATTGTATTTGGAGTCTACCCACTCAGTTATATAACTGATTTTTAGTGGGGTACAGTAAATAAAAGCGACCAAGCCAACCCTGTAGGCCCCGACGCAATCGACGAGTGAGCGATAACCAACCAAAGATCGATATTTTTAATAGGAAATATAGCAATCAGTGGTATGGACAGTACGAACACCCGCGAATCAACGCCAGAATCTACAAGCCCGATTTAGAACAACTCTGAATTTATTATGTGCTTCGTTGCTAGGGAGGCTCCAAAGTCACCGTTTACAAACTCCTAAGACAAGAACTGATGGACATAAGTCCAAATCAGAAGTTTTTACCTTCTGACTTAGGCGGGAATCGAACCCTGGACCTTCTGCATTGGAAGCAGGTACGCTAACTACAAGACCAACGAGCCACACCAATTGTTTTTTCGACCAACAATTGTTGTCTAGTTTCTATTGTTACTTGTTAATTGTTATTATATACCTCAAAAAACTTATATTAAAACCCTTATTTCTATGAATTCTGGCTAAATTTTCAAAAATTTTCTTGCAAAAGGTACTACATCAGCTTAATTGTTTATGTAAAATATGAACGTTGTAGCCCCACCCGTTTGGTCAGAATTGGCCCAAATGTCACGAAAATATCGCACTAAAAATCGAAAAAAAATCATAGAAGTACGATATTCATGAGAAATATTTCTACGATTGTACCCAAAAACGTGACAGGTCTAAGTTAAGAGATTTCGAAGGTTCCCTCCAATTTAAATCAAGACCGCATGCCGTTTTCCCTGTAGAGAGCGAACAAACAGACAAAAATACAAAGAAACAAACGAAAAAAACACCCGAGGTAAATGTTTTGGGTTGTCAGTGAAATTGAAGTCTTCGCTTCGCTCATCCAATTAATGAACTAAATAAAAAAGGGTTGGGAATGAAGAGAATAAAAAAAAGAAAAGGAAAGGAAAAAAGAAGAGAAGAAAGAAGAAGAAAGAAAAAAAAGCATCAAAAAAGAAAAATGAAAAGAAAAAAGTTATTTTTAGACGATCTCACTCAAACGATTTTGAGGTTTGCCAAACATCAGGAACAGCAAATCAGGGAGTTATCAAACTTTCGCGGAAGAAAAACCACCGAACGTGAATCTTCATTCTTGTGTTCAAATCTTGATAACAATTTAGTACAAAAGATCTTGACTCTAATATAATTAATCGGACATAAATTATAGTAAATTTTACAAGTTAGTCATAAACTGATCACAGCAATGATACAGGACACCGAACTAATGTAACTAAACTTATTCCTACACGCCATCGGGTTCCAGCTGGGTGATTACTCACTCTTATTTCGATGCATTTTTTATTCAATATTATTAGTTGCGTTCAAATATTGACAGTTACGAAATATCTTTATTCGAAACCTTTGACCTTAAGAATTATTTCAAATGATCCAAATCTTAAAACGAATTTATGCTTTTTGTTTTATAATGTCACGAATATTCTCAATTATTGTCTTAAATATATTTAATGCGTATGTATATAAAAAAATGTAAGCTGCAGATACTAGTCTTCATGTACCCATGGATACGCCATGAGGTACTCTGAATCTCATATAGTTTCGGAAACTATTACCTGGGGCCAGAGAAATGTGGCTTTTATTAGGTAAGGAGGAAATTGTATTTGTAGGCCTACTACCGACACTACAAAAGATTTGCAGAATGCATTCTGCAAGATATTTACGATACATTCGTATTATATAATAACTCATTCGGCGAAACAATAAGCGGTACATATTGCAACGCAAAGTGTGATTGCACAAACTGCGTTGCAATGCAAATTCAATAATAAATGGCAAATATATGCAATATCCGATTTTATGATATCATCATTTGTCATACTATCTATAATGAATTGTTCAAATACGGTGATTTGATGGATATAAAATATGTCAAACCTATGATTTGTAGAGTTAATTTTTTTGTATGTTATATTTCTAATTAATGTAATTCAAGGAACCAGGCGGCGTCAGGGGTGAAGTTGAGGGAAGACAGAAGAGAGTGGAGTAAATATCAGTGGAGAGGCAAAATTGAGCATGAAGATTAAGAAACGGCGAGCCGGCATCCTTGGCACAAAACAGTTTCATGCCCTGGGCCTAGATAATGGTGTAAAGAACATCACTCATGCAACCCGACATCGTTGGAATTTGGAAATGAGTTAAGATAGGTATTCGGTATTATTATTATTATAAAGTCAAATTCTTATAGACGAAAAATTGAATAATGTTGATATTGGCCGAGTCAATGAAGAAAATATAGTTAAAATAGTTGGATAAGGCGCCTACCTGGAATGTGGGAGACTCGGGTTCGAACCCCGATAGTTGGATAAGGCGCCTACCTGGAATGTGGGAGACTCGGGTTCGAGCCCCGATGTTGATGATTTTTTTTAAATTCTGAATTGTATTAAATATTAACAATTCTACCTACGGAAGTGTTTCCCCACCAACCAAATCGAGAAATAAACCCTCGCTCATACCTGCGTAAGGTAACATTATAAATTAATAATGTGTGTTTGGTCAGTTCAACGGCAACAGATATTCGTTGCAATGCTGTACTGTTCCATCCATTCAGATCTATAATGCAACTACAATATTCAGAAGTTAAATAGTTACCGTCTCGATGGTTTAGTTGGCTAAGGCGCCTTTGAAATGTGGGAGACTCGGGATCGAACCCCGATCGGGTTTGATTTTTTAACTTCTGAATTGTATTAAATATGTACAATTCCACCTACGGAAGTGTTTCCCGACTAACCAAATTGAGGGGGAAAAATGCAGCAATGTAACAACCAAAAAGTTTATTATCCCCCCCCCCCCCTAAAAAAAAAACGAAAACATACAAAATATTCTCGAGGGGCCATAACCGACCATAAGCACCACCCTACTCGAAACGTTTCATGTCCTACACAACCTACATAATGATTTTCTGCATTGTATTCGTTATAAAGATCCAAGGTAAGTAGCAGTATTTGGACAATTCAAATTCAATTGAGTATTATCATCTTAGTCAAAATATGATAGGTAAATATGAGGGTTTTTGTGTGTGTAGGGTGATGGAGGGGGGAGGGTCTACGAATATGCTTCAGTATAGTTAGAAATTGTTGATACATTGATTTATAAAATCTATTCAAAAACTTTTTTATGGTAAAAAATAAAACTGCTGTATCTAATACTTTCTTAATTTTCTCCGAAGTGACTGCATGACAATGATTACCACGTCTCGTCTTGCTCGAGTACGCGAGACTCGAGATCGTGTCTCTTTCACCTGGTTCGTATCACCACCGTTAGGGTTTCATAGTCACGGACGAAGCTCCGCCTCCGCCCAATTAGAGAGCTACAGGTGGAAAGTGAATTTCATACTTGCGCACAACTGAAGAACAACCGGCAGTTGTCAACAAACACTCGTAGGATGTGCACGAATATGTGGACGCTCCTAGCGCTAGTCTCACTACATCTTGCCGGTAAGAAGCGAATATTATTATTCTAGTCTTCTAAATGAACAGCAGATTTTTTAATGACATATAATCAAATCCATAACACTTCACCATTAAAATAATTAAAGACTTTGTGGAGGTACTTTTTGCATAAATATTTGGATGAGCGAAGCGAAGACTTCAATTTCACTGACCCCCCCCCCCCCCAAAAAAAAAAAAAAAATTAGCTCGGGTGTTTTTTTTTTTTTTTTTTCTTTTGTTTGTTTTTCTGTCTGTTAGTTCGCGCTCTACCGGGCAAACGGCATATGCGATCTTGATGAAAATTGGGGGGGACCTTTGAAATCTCTGAACTTAAGACCTGCCACGTTTTTTAGTATAATTGTATGAATATTTCCCATGAATATCGTACTTTTACGATTTTTTTACGATTTTTAATGCGATGTTTTCATGATATTTGGGCCGATTATGACCAAACGGGTGGGGCTACAACGTTTATATTTTACATGGACCTTAAGGTAATGGTGATGTATTGCCTTTTGAAAGAGAAAGTTGAAAAAGTTAGCCAGAATCCATAGAATAAAGGTTTTAATATGAGTTTTTTTTTAGGTATATAATAATTGTAACAATAGAAACTTGACAACAATCACCTACAATGCGTTCAAAAGCACTTGAGAGATCCCACGCAAACTAAAAACTTACAAAAAAGCTCATCCATCAACGCGACTTAAAAAAGCGTTCGCGAAGCGGCCTAGTGTAAAATAATAATATTGGTTGTTCCCGAAAACCGTCAAATATTAATATTACGGTCCACGAAAGCCTTCAATCTTTCTTCAATAATAATAATAATAATAAAATAATAACAATAATAATAATAATAATAATAATAATAATAATAATAATAATAATAATAATAATAATAATAATAATAATAATAATAATAATAATAATAATAATAAAACAATATTATAAATGACGTATTTTAGTTAGATTTAAGACAAAGTAAAAATGTATGTAATAGGTACACATGGAAGTACTTGACGTAAGTCCGTACAACATGTTAGCTCCGGTTTTGACCGAGTTTGTATGAAATACATCCAATAAAATAATAATAATAATAATAATAATAATAATAATAATAATAATAATAATAATAATAATTTTTTTTTCAATTCATGTTATTTCACAAAACACATATTACATTGTTTTATCTCAATGAAACCCACAAAGCCCATTATGCGGGCTCATCTGTGGAATAACAACATTAAATATAAACTAAAACAAAAACAACCGTAGAGGAAGGAATCATTATGAAAAAACATTAACAAATCACAATCATTAAATAAACAAATCGAAGTAGAATGACCGTTACTTAAAATAAAATGAAACACAACACAACGCCAAGGTTTTTAAGTTTCATAGGCATTTCAGAAACCTGACAGAAATATAGCTAAAAGATGATTACGAAAACAAGGTATGAGCAAAACAGATTTAGGTAAGAGCACTCAATTGAGACAACAAATGTCTTTTTATTTGTTGCTTGACCCTCGGAAATTTTTGTTAAGTTAATAATTGATTAGGTAATTTATTAAAAGACTCGGGGACTAAACACTCTAGGCGCCTTTGACCGTATTTATTATTACTTCTAGGAACTACAAATTTTTGTTTTCCTGACTACGTGTCCATTTGTATTTCTGCACAAGAATTCTATAATCATTTTAAAGTAATATTTTATCAACAGTTGGTACGTGTAAAAGGCCGTCAACTGGCAGAAGGTTGCAAAAGAGGTATGTCTCCCGAGTCGACAGAGTTTGACAATTGCGAGGTCTTATTTCGCGTAAAAGCTTATTTTGTAGTACTCGAATTTTATTTAAGTGGCAGTCAGTGGAATACCCCCACGCTAGTAGACCATAAGATATAATAGATTCTGCAGAGCGATATATACATTACGCAACACTGAAAATGGTTAAAACGTATTAAGAAAAAAACATTGCCGGAGGCAGGCTCTTAGGCGCTTACAGATGAATCAATATGAAGTGCCCAGCTGAAATGTTTATCAATCACCAATCCCAAATAATTATGCGAGTCAACATTCTCGAGTAAATCACTACATGCACACGTCTGTGGATCTACTTGATTATGCAAACATTCATTGGAATGAGTGATCACCCTGACCTCTCGGAGACAATCTCTATTTTGAGGTGCACACAAATGAATTATTTTTGTTTTATTTGCATTAATTACTAAATCTCTATCATGAATCTCTTTAAGTAGGTTAATAAAATCTATTTGTAAATACAACTGTGCAATTTCAAAGTTTTTATGAACTGAAACAATCAAAATGTCATCGGCATAAATAAATACATAGCAATATTTAAAACATTTAACCAAATCATTTACGTAGACCAGAAATAGAATTGGACCCAAAATAGAACCTGAGGAACTCCTGAAATAACATCACGTCGTGGCTTAAAAAATCACCAACCTTAATCTTATTCTCCTATTTGTTAAGTAATTTTTAAACCAATTTAAAATTGGGCCACGAATACCAATTCGCTCAAGACATATTAAAAGTTTAGCGTGATTTAATGTATCAAATGCCTTGCTTAAGTCCACAAACATGGCCGCAATGTGTATATTGTCATTTAATTTGTTATTAACCAGGTTCGCAAATTTCACAAGAAGATCGGTTGTGCTCTTACCTTTTTGAAATCCAAATGATTATTAGTAATAATTTTAAATTTATCTAAATAGTTGCATAGAGCGTCAGCTACTACACGTTCCATTATTTTTTCAATAACAGATAATATGGCAATTGGCCTGCAATTACTAAAGTCCATATGGCTGCCTTTTTTATAAACCGGTCTTACAATAGAAACTTTCAATAAATCAGGTATTTCTCCCTTTTCTAAAGACAGGTTTATTATTTTAGCAATTACGGGACTAATATCCTCAGCCGTGTATTGCAAGTCGGTCACTCTAATCCCATCAATTCCAGGTTGTTTGGTTACATTTAATTTACGGATAATTTTTAGCACAGTTGCTAAAAAGTTGTTATAATAATAATAATAATTATAATAATATTAGTAATAATAATAATAATTAACACAATTTATTGGTCGGGACATTTCGCCGCGTCGAATCTGCTTTAATTGCTTTTATTTTTATGTCCCGACCAATAAATTGTGTTAATTATTTACGGGGCCGCGAAAGCCTTAAATTTGAAAATAATAATAATAATAATAATAATAATAATAATAATAATAATAATAATAATAATAATAATGAATATACGGATTTTAAGCATAAGCTTGTTTTGAGGACATTATTGGATGAGCGTAGCGAGCGAAGCGAAGATTCCATTCTACTACACTGGAGAAAAAATTCCGGAATGTTTTTTTTTTCTTTTTTTCTTTTTTCTTTTTGTATTTTTGTCTGTTTGTCCACACGATTCCGGCTAAACCGATACTCCGATTGCGATGAAATTTTATGGAGGCCTTCGAAATCACTGCCACGTTTTTGAGCGCAATCGAAAATTATTTCTCATGAGAATCGCAATTTTACGATTTTTTTCGATTTTTTTTTAAATTTCTTCGATCTTCGACCTACATGCTTTATCCGATTTTAATGATTTTTTCAAAGAACCTTAATTTTATGAATTTAGGTATTCGTGTGAAATTTGAGCGCAATCGAAAAATTGTTTCTCATGAAAATCGAAATTTTACGGGTTTTTTCTTTTTTAAATCAATTCTTTCAATCAACACCAACATGCTTTATCCGATTGTAATGATTTTTTCACAGAACCTTAATTTTTTGTATTAATATATTCGTTTGAAATTTGAGTACAATCGAATAATTATTTCTTATTAAAATCGAAATTTTACGATTTTTTTCTTTTTTAAAAATATGATTAATTAAAAAAATTAAAAATTAAAGTTTATTTTAAATATATTTTAAAACAATCTTCAACTTAGTAATGATTTTTTCACAGAACAACAGAAAATCCGCATAACACTTGGCTACTCAATGCACCAATTACGCTCATCCAACAACGCGGCGGGACTTAAGCGTTTTCCTAGTTATAGTAAATGATAGCAGTTGTAATAAAAGTATGCCCCGACTGGGGATATTTTTATTGTTTCTCAAATAAATCTCAAGTCAAAATAATATATACCCAGTCGGGGCATACTTTTATTACAACTGCTATCATTTACTAATTGGATGAGCGAAGCGAAGACTTCAATTTCACCGACCCCCAAAAAATTTAGCTTTTTTTTTTTTTTTTTTTTTTTTTTTTTTCTGTCTGTCTGTCTGTCTGTCTGTTTGTTCGCTCTCTACCGGGCAACCGGCATATGCGATCTTGATGAAAATTTGACAGGTCCTTCGCCATCTCTGAACTTAGACTTGCCACGTTTTTGGGTACAATCGAAGAAATATTTCTCATGAATATCGTACTTTTACGATTTTTTTCGATTTTTTAGGCGATATTTTCGTGCCATTTGGGCCAATTCTGACCAAACGGGTGAAGCTAAAACGTTCATATTATACATGGACATTAAGGTTATGGTGATTTAGTACATTTTGAAAGAAAAAGTTGAAAAAGTTAGCCAGAATCTATAGAAATAAAGCTTTTAATATAAGATTTTTGGTTTTTTGTACGATATTTTCGTGCCATTTGGGCCAATTCTGACCAAACGGGTGGGGTTTCAACGTTCATATTATACATGGACATTAAGGTTATGGTGATGTAGTACCTTTTGAAAGAAAAAGTTGAAAACGTTAGCCAGAATCCATAGAAATAAAGCTTTAAATATAAGTTTTTTACGGTTAATAATACCAATTGACAAGAAACAAAAGAAACTTGACAACATTCACCTACAATGCGTAGGCAGCAAAACAAAGCACTTGCAAAAGTAAAGATATCCCAAGCAAACTTAAAACTGTAAAAAGCTCATCCATCAACGCGGCGGGACTTTAGCGTTTTCCTAGTAATAATAATAATGAATGATAATGAATAATGAAGGTGTGTCTTATGTCTCGCGCGTTAAGCCAGAGGTTCTGGGTTCGATCCCCAGTCGGGGCATACTTTTATTACAACTGCTATCATTGACTAATAATGTCCTCAAAGCGGGCTTATGCTTAAAAACCTTATATTCATACTACCCAACTCATAGGAGATGAGAAGTGATTGGATTTTTCCATTTGTTCTTACAGTAATGACAGCTACATTGCAGTCTTCTGTTCGATTATTATCATGGATGTCAACAGTCACAACAAATAGCAGTTTAATGAAGGTGTGTCTTATGTTTTGGTAGCTCAATTGGCAGAGCTATGGCGCGTTAAGTTAGAGGTCTCGGGTTCGATCCCCAGTCGGGGCATACTTTTATTACAACTGCTATCATTGACTAATAATGTCCTCAAAGCGGGCTTATGCTTAAAAATCTTATATTAATAATAATAATAATATAATAATAATAATAATAATAATAATAATAATAATAATATATAATAATAATAATAATAATAATGATACTATATATTTTTTATAATAATAATAATAATAATAATAATAATAATAATAATAATAATAATAATTGAATTTATTGAAGCAAAGAACTGAATTAAAACAATACTTACATACATTTCCTCCCACTAAGCCAAATGGCTCATCAGTGGGTCACATAATTATTAATGCTATCACATCTCATTCGTAGCGTAAGGCTTAATACAATGAAATCAAAATCAAAAACATTCAAACTATTAAATGAATAAACGGTGCTTACATAGGTAATCAATTACAAAACATAAATACTACAACCCTTTACAAAAACATACAAAAATAGATTATACAAGAATTACTAATTATAAATTAATAATTTAATAATATCTTTACCTACCACACAGATTCGTTTTCAACAACATAAACATCTAGAAAATAGGACTGAAAATGACTTAAATTGAGCATGAAAGAAGGTTGTTCAGGTAATGCGATTTACTCTATTCTTTATTAATGAAATTTTGTCCAAGGAAAAAATTTCAGCCGGCAATGAATAAAAAACTTATAGGTATAAGATAATGTAAACAACGCTCACCATGTTTGTTTTCGGGCATTGGAATAACGAATTTTCCTTTACTAACAAGGCTCGTTTCCCTTATAGTAAAATATGTTTTTTTAATTTCATATTAAAATAATACTGTTCAAACCAACCGATAATTAAACATGGCTTTTTACGGCGTACAAAGCAAATTCACAAACAACGTCATCTTTTTCTTTGATGCCCTTGGTAATTACTTTTAGGGCAAACTATTTAATAATGTATTTTGAATTTAAATTCATCGTGTTATTTATGAAAAGACGCGCTCCCCCATGATAGCAACGCATACGACATAATTGATTCAGCTAATGCATTAAACTAATCTTAGCAATCATCAGACAATACTGGTGTTAGTATACAATTGATATGCACACGAGCGGGAGTTTCGAACAATGTAGTCCACGTGTGGCTTCCACGAAACTCACGATCAATAAAACACCCAAATACATATGGTATGCCACAGATGCAATTTGTTGTTACGCATTCACAGGCTGTGCGGGTACTGTAGTCAAATTATGTATACACTTTGCCTCATGAAATATTAATTGAACTCATCATTTCTATTTGAATTTAAAGGCATGCATATGTGAACAATTTGGTTTTTCAACGTCGATTACTCGTTCCGATCATGAGTCCAGCATGTAATTCCTAAAAATCAGTGTTTCATATTTGTGTTGCGAACGCTTAAGTTCCTATGTATTGCTAGTAGGACAAGTCGTCAGATACATCATTAGTAAACACTTAATAGATATTTATTAATGACGCTTAACGTATATAATATAAAATTGCGGTCCTAATATGGAGCATTGTGGTACCCAGTAATGACATTTTTTTGTTTTACTATAAGTGTTCCCTATTTTACCATCTACGTTCTATTTTCCTAGGTAACTGCGGAACAATTAGAACTGTACCCGTATGCCAATGACCTCTAAGCACTCCAAAAGTTTATATGATTTATAGTGTCAAATGCTTTAGAGGAAGTCGACAAAAAGTTGAAAACTATATGCAAATTGCTATTAAGGGGAATCCCTAGCCCCTAATATGTTTCTTAAGAATGCAGAAAAGACGTCTGAAAATAATAGAATGAAGAGGGGTTAATAAAAGAGCGGATAATTTTTTTGAAATTTTTTGACGAACATAACCTCAAAATCAAAAATTTGTTTCAAATTACTGGAATCAGTTGCTAAAAGTTCAAAATTAAATTTTTAAAAGCAGCGTTTTTTTGTAATTATTTCCACTCCTTTATCTACAACCTAAATTTAAAAGTATTATTGGTTTTATATGGTTTCGGGGTTTTGCACGTTTTTTTTCCTTTAAAAACGGTAAAAATTTTTGAAATTGTACCGGCATGCAAAAAAAGGTGCAACGAACAAACCTATAAACCAAAATTTCCCTTTTTACAAAAAATTGTTGATTCTGAGGTTAGCCCGTAAAAAAAAATTTTCAAAAAAATAATCCGCCATTTTTTAAGCCCTTCTTACTTCTATTTACTTTTCAGTCGTCTTTATACTGCTTTTTAAGAAATCATATTTGGGTTTAGGATCCCCTTAGCTTTATTTAAAAATCAGAAAATTTTGAACAAATCCAGGGGACATTTCCCTTTTTTTAAATCCATGCGAACTTCACTTTTATTCCAAATTTAAATAGGTAACTAGTTAAACAATCGATATGTAACGCTCCATTATTTTTTTTTATAACAGATAGCGTGCTATAGGGCGGTTTTTTGCCAAAAGATGTATGATCTCCTTTTTTGTATACAGGTCTCACGACAGAACTTCATTTTTTCAGGTACGCAACCGTTCTTATCGATAGATTTATTAAATGTCCCAACAAAATTATACTCTGGGTTCCCGTGCGGGAAAGTAAGGGGAAGTGCGGGTTAACTGCGGGAAGCGGGACGCCCGCACGGGACCCGGAGGGAAGTTTAAGGGGCGTCCCCCTATTGGGAAAGTCCGGGACGTCCCCCACGGGAAACGCGGGGAAAAGGTTAGGGACGTCCCGGGCTGGGAAAGTCACGGGACGTCCCGACGGGCCCGCGAGGGAAGGTTAGGGACGCCCGCACGGGAACGCGAGGGAAAGTCAGGGACGCCCGACGGGGAAACGCAAGGGAAAAGGTTAAGGGGCGTCCCCTCCGGGGGAAAATCCGGGACGTCCCGCACGGGACCCGCAAGGGAAGGTAAGGGACGTCCCGTGTCTGGGAAGGTCGCGGGAACGTCCCGCACGGGACCCGCGAGCGGCAAGAATCTACAGGGCCCACGTTCCCTGTGTCTGGGAAGTCAGGGACGTTTCCGCATAGTTCCGCGAAGGAAGGGATTTTTTTCGTATAAGATACGTAGGGTAAACTGCAATGACCCGTTTTATTATGAACGATCCAGTTTAGTCAAATAATTTACTATTTCTGTCCTGTGAACAAAATGAGCATATTGTACTTTAATCAATCTCCACCATAATAGTTGTGTTGTACATTATTGAAAAAACACGATAACCAATACCTTGGTAATGGAATAATTATTAGTTTTTTATTTATTATTAAACAACAGCTGTATGCATTCAACAAATTTTAAAAAGAAAATTTGTGGTATATTATGAAAATTCAAAAGCAATTTGTTAGAACGTTCTTTTTATTTTTATTTACCCGCCACGGAGCCAACATTCATCTGCACACGCGAAATAAAATTGAATGGTGTATGCAGCTAATTCTGTAGCATTTGGCCATGCTTTCATTTTCTCCTGAATACATTTTTTGTATGAGACGAAGCAAAAGATCCATTTCATACAATGGTGAAAAAAAAATCGGAATGTTTTTTTCTTCTTTCCGTTTGTATTTTTTGTGTGTTTTTTTAACACGATTCCGGCTAACCGAACTCAATGGCAATAGTGATGAAATTTTCTAAAGGCCTTGAAATTTATGAACTTAGAACTGCCCACGAGCCACGTCGCATTTGCGATAATATTCGATTTTTAAAAAAATGTCTTCGACTTAAACCTATTGCTAATACATGCTTTATTCGATTGTAATGATTTTTTCGCAGACCCTAATTTTATGAGTAATATAATTCGCGTGAAATTTGAGCGCAATTCCAAAATAATTATTTCTCAGGAAAATCACAATTTACGATTTTTTACGACTTTAATAAATTTCTTTGACTTATACCACCTAAAGCTTTATCCTATTGTATTTAAGAATTAATATATTCGTGTGCAATTTGTGCGTAATCTCCAAAAAAAAAAAATTATAAATCCACAACTTTACGCTTGTTTTCGTTTTTTACCAAATTTCTTCGACTTATAACACCAACATGCTTTATTCGATTGGTACTGTAGGTGTGAATATAATGTGCGCCCTGATCTCATATCGTCGTCGTTAAACTTAAAACAAATACCAAGCGTGTCTGGCACCCCATAAGCATGTAGGGAAACGAAAAATACAATTAAATACCATCTGAATAACACATAGCAGCTCAAGCACAATTACGCTCATCCAATAACACGCCTCCCCTGAAAAAGCGTTTGCGAAGCTTCTAGTAATCAACAAATTTCACCATTACTCCATGGTTTTACTTTTCACAACTGAGGACGAAAAGATATGAAAAGATCTCACATGATGTTCATTTATTTTGGTTGCATGTTCCAATAGAATTAGTAACCGTTATTTTGTGGGTCAACCAGCCATCGCATCGGTACAGCCTATACTTATTGATGCAGATACACCCACTCGGCATTTATCTAAGCAACTAGAACAAAATATCGAACATGTGCCCCCCCCCCCCCCCGCTGCGCATAGAAAGCATTATTTACTGTAACCCACATTTAAAATAGACCGTACACCATTAGTATAATATACTGAAACTATTCCAACCATCCCAAAATAATTAAAGGACTATACGGATAGGCCCACAAAGCAGGCACACAATAACTATGATACTCGAGTAGATTTGCTGTTGAATCCTATAGGTGTTATTCCCTCTCCGCCTCAAGCATCCTCCGTGGCGTAACGGTAGATGCGTGGATAACAGATGGAGAGTCGCCCTGCTGGAACGAGTTCGAGACACAAACTTGAAAATTTTATAATTGCTTGCAATTAAACAGTTGTGTTTGCCACCTACAGGCAATCAACTGGTGTCGAAAATAAGTCAAAGTAACAATGTAACCGATATTATATAAAACTTTTTATTTATTTTTACGTTTAGCTACATATTTAGCACATAGATCGCGCTACAGATACTACGGGAAACAAGCGGGAAGATTAGCGGGACGTCCCGGTGTGGGAAACACTAGCGGGAAGATCGCGGGACGTCCCGTGCGGGAATTATCGCCGGGAAGATCGGGGACGTTCCCGTGCGGGAAACTGCTGGAGATCGCGGGACGTCCCGTACGCGACCCGGTATCGGCCAGTAGGCACTTCTAGGCGTGACCCGTACGGGACGTCCCGCAAGGGTCCCGCCCGGGCAAGTGCGGAAAGACTGCGGGAAGACTGCGGAAGACTGCGGGAAAGCCAAAAAATGCTTGTTTGGGGTGTTATAACGGGGCGTAGTTCGTTACAATAAGTTCTTTACGGCCACCGCTCTGATCCGCGAAACCGGCTGTTTTTATTTACATGATATCTGCAATAATTGTGTCAACTATATGTACGTTTACAGGAGGCAGCCACAACGACTGCGTGGCAGCTTTCCGTCACACGATGTGATTGTGAACAAGTCACACCACATACATACGAATTGAAGCCACTTCATACATTGGAAACTGTCTGCGAACCTGTTGCGATGGTTCATGGGTGTGCGATTAGCTAAAAATACTTGGTTGATAACAGCGTCGACTGAATCTTTTGTTTTCCGTCCCGTTATTTGATTAATAGTTTGCACCCTTCTATTATACCGTACTTTGTTATGAAGCAGAATATATCTTTGTTGTGCAGCTAATATCTGCCTTGTTTACATAATTGCATGAAAGCAAAATATTCTTTTATATAAGTTTCCTTCGATGGGTTGCAACCCACTACGATCTTTCCAACGTCTTAAAAAGACGGTCTCTTTGTCTAGTCAGCTGAATCAAGTTGTCTGTAATCCATTGCCGCTGTACCCTCTCTTTTTAATTTGTTTTGTAAACCGTGACTTATTATAACATGTTTCAAACTTCCTTGCACAAACGCATCATAAAGTTCTGAAACAATCATCAATTTTAACAGGCGATGGATGCAATAACAGATTTTAAATTGCAGATAGTACTCTTCATCAACCCGTTTTAATTTCCTTTATGTCCATCACACATCCAATATTAAATCTAACCGACACAAGTTTATGTAGTGATCTGATACTTTAGTTGTGAATGTGAAAACCGCCCGATTTAATAATCAAGTGAGATTTGTTCTTACGTAGAATGGTCAATACAAACTACAGCCAGGAAAATCGAAACAAAATGCTTCCCTATAGCCAGGAGTGGAAGACTTTTTAACCGAACAAAATTCCGAAACAAGCTGAAAATTTGCACACAGGCTCAGAGGAGGCCTCACTAAGCAATAGTTGAAAAGTCCCCGAAAAGCTTCGCCGCGTGCGTCTGAGATATAGTGGACAAAAGGGGATAAGTGCCAAGGCATTTGTTATTTTCAATTCAAACCATTTTTTTGCACTTATATGTACAAAACCATTAAAATATTTCTACGAAAGTTAGGTTTAAAACCAGTCATAAGCTTCGACCCATGCGGGCTAAAGGGCCGTAAGTGCCAAAAATATGATATTTTCAATAATTCCAATACATTTTGACATAAGTATGTGCAAACTCAATCATTATGTATTCATTACGTCGGAAAACCGTGAAATTGTTCCTTTTCTTCGACCCATTGTGTCTTGACATCATGTGGCAAAGGGCGTAAGTGACAAAGATATGTTATTTTCAGTTTCAACAAAACTTATTGACATTCATATATTTGCAAAGTATTAGTATTTGTACGACGAGACAAAAAGTAAACATCTTCCGAGTTCGTTGCTGGCCGTCTGTTAAATGGTGGCAAAAGGACGTAACTGAAACATAATTTCTATATTTTTATATAAAAAGGGCTTTTGACATTTCAAAACTACGTTTATTGTAACATATGAATACCATACAATGGGACATCCATGTAAAAATCCATGCATGCTGACTGACTTGCTATGGCCGCTGGTATGTAAGAACCATTACAAAATCGTTGTAAGTAGCAGATTGGAATAACCAAACCATTAAATAATACTCCCCAGCATTCTCAAGCGGTTTGCATATAGACGGATTTTTAAAGGGATTCGAGCTCTTGAGCTGTGGACCACCTATATTGGGCTTGACTTGTATCACACCACGATAGATAGAAGCATGAGCAAAGAATAAACAGATTGTCAATACCGATTTGATGTTTAAATGTTCGAGTGGGAAATTGAACGCTTTACATAGCCGGAACCGAAATGTGCAGGGCTGGGATGTTCACAGCTTCCGGCTGGCTTGTAGAACCCCCCCGCTACAAACTAGATTCATTCCCAGTTGCTCAAGCCTAGAGGGGATGGAGGATAGCATATGTATTAAATGTGCTGGTGGATGGCAGCATACAAATCTAGAACTCACAGTACGCAGTTGCAAATGAAGCGCCATGCTCAATGACGTAAACGGAAGTACCACAGCAAAATTATTGTGATAAAAGTAGAAAAAAATAAGGAACGTATATCATAAAAAACTTTTGAGCCCAACTCTATGGGACAATAATATGTAAATAACAAATAAATAATAATAAGAATAATAATAATAATAATAAAATAATAATAATAATAATAATATAATAATAATATATTTTTTTTAATTTTATTCATTTACTTACCTATTGTACATTTTTTATATGCTTCGGTCACAAAGCCTTAAAGTAAGGCTTGTCGGTGGTTTAAACCACCAACAATGTGTACATGTCATACAACTACGGGTTGTGCGAAGGTTATTACAACAATAAACAAAGGGAAAATAGCCACAAACTCAGTGGAAACACCGTCCTGTATAACCAAAACAAACTAAAAAAAACCAAAAAAACTTGAATATGAATATAAAAAATATTCATACTTGAGGTAACACAAAAAAAAACAGTATTAGATGAATAAATTTACATACTTGCACCAAGTATAAAATATTTAAAGACCCCAAAAAAACAAAACAAAACAGACTTGTCATTCGTAATCAAATCTTAAAAGCAA
Organism: Sweltsa coloradensis; assembly: GCA_024449915.1. Lineage (NCBI taxonomy): Eukaryota > Metazoa > Arthropoda > Insecta > Plecoptera > Chloroperlidae > Sweltsa > Sweltsa coloradensis. Next base: position 31,700 of record JAMZAV010003945.1, on the reverse strand, counting down.
ACCAACAGGATACAAATGAAAATAGTAAATTGAAATACGGCAAATAATCAAAATAAACAATTAAAAAGCAAATTGGGAATTGAGATAAATGATTAGGTGCACATAAACAAGCGAGCAAATAAAAAGTTAATTCAGAATTTAATGGCTGAGATCTTTTCTAGATTGGCGCAGATGCCCAGTAGGCTGTTGAAAATAGCAGGCGTCAAATAAAACAGGTCCGTTTTTCATATTAGTTATTGAAATTAGGCTTGATTTCTGATACCGCGTAATCCCGTTATTTTGTTTTTGCTTCAAGGGTCTATTGAAATAAAATTTTAAATAAATTAAACTTAAATAGGTATGATACAGGTAGTACATTGCAAAAGAGATATTGCAGTATTTCATCAATAATAATAATAATAATATGAGACAAACCACATGTGTCCAAAAGGGAATATTCATACTGAATAATATTGATTACAAAAAGGCGTATTACTCTGTGCCTCATTCAGGCTTTTCCATGGTTGGAAATATATAAAATAGATCCAATATTAATACAGTTTTTGAAGTTGACACGTATGAACACATGGAGAACAACTGTAAATTATAAAATTGCCAGAGAAAACTTTGACAACTGGTGAACTAAAAATTTGCCACGTGGAATATCAAGAGACTCATAAGCCCACTCGGTTCGTATGGCATTAAATCCCTTATCAAACGGCTTAAATAAATCCAAAATATGTTTCAAAATCAAAGGATAGTGGTTAATACACATTTGTACTGTCTCATTTAAGTACAGGATGAATATCAAAACTAAATGCGATAACAGATGCACAACTCAATCATCTATTACAAATCACACATTCGGTTTAGCACGATATTCAAATGGAATTGGATTAGAAAAGTGTAAAATATTATGTGTCAATAAGGGCAAAGTTTTCAAGCTCCACATGGTGTCCAACTATCGGGTGAAATGTATTGAAGGAATGGAATGAAGGTGAGGTGTATAAATACCTTGTGGTATCAAGCTGAAACAGATTCATCAAGCGAAGCGAAGAACAAGCTTAAAGATACTTTGGGAAGAGAGTGAAAGAAATACTGACATCAAAAATTAAACGGGAAAATAAAGTGAGCAATAATACTTACGCCCGGTACCAGTTTTAATGTATTCTTCGGTATTTTAAACCTGGACACAAATGAGAGAAGCAATTATCGAAAAAATAAGAACGCTTCTAACAGAATACCGACTTCATCACCCAGAGCGGCGGTCGAACGGATGACATTTTCTAGGTTACGTGGTGAAGAGGGATATTTGATTTAAATAAACGCACGTATTAAGAAAATCAATTTAATAAGGGGAATACTTCGATAATAAAAATACTTCGCGATTACATACAGCTGTAGTGCAATAGCGGATGTCAACCTCACACCGTTAGCTCTGCATAACGAATGACAATTTTGCAGACAATCTCATAAGTGAGATATGAAAGAAAGAAATGTGGAAACTAGATACGCATGGGAGAACATCACACAGAATGGCATCGTGATTATGTAGACACTGAGGCATTCCAATAAATGGTTACAAGTCGCGATTTATTTGGAAGAAGAAGAAACAGTTGGATTTCATGGCCATACAGGATCAAGTAATTGCTACACGAAATTACAAGAAGCACATCATTAAAGACAAGACAATTCTGGATGATAATCGTAGAAAGTGCCATTTGACCAATGAGACCATAGATTCATGTAATATCGGGATGTAAACTGCTAGCCCAGTCAGCTAATTTGCACAGAGACATAATCGGAATGTTGCCAACATAATTCACCACATCGGCCAAAAGTGTTAGTTACTGTGAGAAATCGATACCGGACCAAATATAAGTAACCAACCTGAAAAGGTATTAGAAAATTGTGAATTGGAGAAACTATAGTATGATCGGGCTTGTTATACAGATAAGACGATTACACATAATAGGCTGATATTCATTTGAATGTATAAATCAAAAAGGCAAACAGTATTATGATGAGCAATTTTCCACTAAGCCAAAATATGAAACAACGTGGACAGAAAAGCTAGCCGCTACTGTGACTTAGGACAAAGAAATAAGAAAAGGTGGAAACAAGATAAAGTCACGACAATGCACCAATTATTGTGTCAGCCACGGCAGTTATACCACACCAGACTACACAATAGTTACACCAACGTGGACATTAACAAGACATCTATCTCAAATGCAGAAAACGGTGATAATTTGTACATGCCATATAGTCGAAAATTCCTCGGCTGACAATGTTTATAAAACGATTTATGTGATATGTTGTTAAAGATTAAGTTAAGTTTTTTAATTGATGTTATGTAGAAATACTGCTAGAGGATTTAGATAAGTTTTGGAATTTGCATGTTTTGTTATTATTACAAGGCACAGTATTGCTGACATAGTCCGCAAGACTTGCATTTACTTGTACCAGTTTGCCCGAGATGTGGAAACAGGAAATAAAAAATAAGTTAATAATGAATTTATTGCTTGATGCTTTCACAGCCGAAATATTAGAGAAATCAAATATTTTACGAGTCAGTTTCGCTGTGTGTTTTTATTAAAATACTGACGTTTCGATACGACTGTGCGTATCATCATCTGAGGCCCAAAGAGAATATGATAATAATAATAATAATAAAAATAAAAATAATAATAATAATAATAATAATAATAATAATAATAATAATAATAATAATAAAAAATAATAAAATAATAATAATGAATATAGGTTTTTAAGCAAACCCCGCTTAAAGGGACATTGTTATTGATCATAGCAGTTGTCGAAAAAGTTTGCCCCGACTGGGGTTCGAACCCAGAACCTCCGGCTTAACGTGCCATAGCTCTACCAATTAAGCTACTGAGACCACAGAAAAAACCCTTTTAGGAAACTGCTATTTGTTGTGACTGTTGACTTACTGACATAAATCCAACAGAAGACGGCAATGTAGCTGTCAAATCTGAAAGTTTGCATGGATAAATTCAATCACATCTCATCTCCCATGGGGTTGGGTAGTATGAATATATGGTTTTTAAGCATAAGCCCGCTTGAAGGACATAGTTATTGTCCTTTAGCATTTGTCGAAAAAGGTTGCCCCGACTGGGGTTCGAACCCAGAACCCCCGGCTTAACGTGCCATAGCTCTACCAAATTAAGCTACTTGGACCACAAAAACAAACCTTTAGGAAACTGCTATTTGTTGTAAACTTTTGACTTACATGACATAAATCGAACAGAAGACGGCAATGTAGCTGTCAAATCTGAAAGATTGCATGGATAAATTCAATCACATCTCATCTCCCATGAGTTGGGTAGTATGAATTTAGGGTTTTTAAGCATAAGCCCGCTTGAAGGACAAGTTATTGATCCATAGCAGTTGTCGAAAAGTTTGCCCGACTGGGGTTCGAACCAGAACCTCCGGGGCTTAACGTGCCATAGCTCTACCAATTAGGCTATTGGGACCACAGAACAACCTTTAGGAAACTGCTATTTGTTGTGACTGTTGACTTACATGACATAAATCCAAACAGAAGACGGCAAATGTAGCTGTCAATCTGAAAGATTGCATGGATAATTCAATCACATCTCATCTCCCATGAGTTGGGTAGTGGAATATATGGTTTTTAGCTAAGCCCGCTTGAAGGACATAGTTATTGACTATAGCAGTTGTCGAAATAGTTTGCCCCGACTGGGGTTCGAACCCAGAACCTCCGGCTTAACGTGCCATAGCTCTACCAATTAAGCTACTGGGACCACAGAACCAAACCTTTAGGAAACTGCTATTTATTGTGGACTGTTGACTTACATGACATAAATCCAACAGAAGACGGGCAAGGTAGCTGTCAATCTGAAAGATTGCATGGATAAATTCAATCACATCTCATCTCCCATGAGTTGGTTGGATTTTTTGTCATGTAAGTCAACAGTCACAACAAATAGCAGTTTCCTAAATTTTTTTGTTCTGGGGTCCCAGTAGCTTAATTGGTAGAGCTATGGCACGTTAAGCCGGAGGTTCTGGTTCGAACCCCAGTCGGGGCAAACTTTTTCGACAACTGCTATGGATCAATAACTATGTCCTTCCATGCGGGCTTATGCTTAAAAACCATATATTCATACTACCCAACTCTGGGAGATGAGATGTGATTGAATTTATCCATGCAATCTTTCAGATTTGACAGCTACTTGCCGTCTTCTGTTGGATTTAGGGTCTGAAAGTCAACAGTCACAACAAATAGCAGTTTCCTAAAGGTTTGTTCTGTGGTCCCAGTAGCTTAATGGTAGAGCTATGGCACGTTAACCCGGAGGTTCTGGGTTCGAACCCCAGTCGGGGCAAACTTTTTCGACAACTGCTATGGATCAATAACTATGTCCTTCAAGGGGGCTTATGCTTCAAAACCATATATTCATACTACCAAAGATTAGTCATATACCCAACTCATGGGAGATGAGATGTGATTGAATTTATCCATGCAATCTTTCAGATTTGACAGCTACATTGCCGTCTTCTGTTGGATTTATGTCATGTAAGTCAACAGTCACACAATAGCAGTTTCCTAAAGGTTTGTTCTGGGGTCCCAGTAGCTTAATTGTTAGAGCTAGGCACGTTAGCCGGAGGTTCTGGGTTCGAACCCCAGTTTCGGGGCAAACTTTTTCGCAACTGCTATGGATCAATAACTTTGTCCTTCAAGCGGGCTTATGTTTAAAAAACCCATATATTCATACTACCCAACTCATGGGAGATGAGAGTGATTGAATTTATCCATGCAATCTTTCAGATTTGACAGCTACATTGCCGTCTTCTTTTGGGTTTATGTCATGTAAGTCAACAGTCACAACCAAATAGCAGTTTCCTAAAGGTTTGTTCTGTGGTCCCAGTAGCTTAATTGGTAGAGCTATGGCACGTTAACCCGGAGGTTCTGGGTTCGAACCCCAGTCGGGGCAACTTTTCGACAACTGCTATGGATCAATAAACTAGGTCCTTCAAGCGGGCTTATGTTTAAAAACCAATATTCATACTACCCAACTCATGGGAGATGAGATGTGATTGAATTTATCCATGCAATCTTTCAGTTTTGACAGCTACTTTGGGCCGTCTTTCTGTTGGATTTATGTCATGTAAGTAAACAGTCACAACAAATAGCATTTCCTAAAGGTTTTTTTCTGTGGTCCCAGTAGCTTAATTGGTAGAGCTATGGCACGTTAAGCCGGAAGTTCTGGGTTCGAACCCCAGTCGGGCAAACTTTTTCGACAAACTGCTATGGATCAATAACTATGTCCTTCAAGCGGGCCTATGCTTAAAAACCATATATTCATACTACCCCAACTCATGGGAGATGAGATGTGATTGAATTTATCCATGCAATCTTTCAGATTTACAGCTACATTGCCGTCTTCTTTTGGGATTTATGTCATGTAAGTCAAACAGTCACAACAAATAGCAGTTTCCTAAAGGTTTTTCTGTGGTCCCAGTAGCTTAATTGGTAGAGCTATGCACGTTAAGCCGGAGGTTCTGGGTTCGAACCCCAGTCGGGGCAACTTTTTCGACAACTGCTATGGATCAATAAAAAATAATAATAAAAATAATAAAAATAATAATAATAATAATAATAATAAAAATTTAATAATAAAAATAATTATAATAATAATAATAAAATAATAATAATATAATTTTTTCAATTTTTTTATAACATCTTTTAAAAAATGGAATAAGCTTCTTTCCACAAACCCTTTATGAAAAGGCTTGTCTTGGTTTAAATAAATACAAAAATACTGAAATACTGCGATAAGTGTGAGTTTATTACAATAACAATACATAAAAGCTTACTAGGAACTCCATAAATGATTAAATTACATAATAAGGAACAAGAAAATAACAAACGTCAAGAATGAACAATGCAATAATACTCAATTTAACTGAACTCAAACAATTATAAAATGTTGCGCCATGGTAGGGGTAGTGGTCAGCAACTGTCGTCTTCTATGCGCATAGTTTCAAGATAATGACCTTTTAAATTTTTGATTTTTTAAACTGATATTTTATCTAAATTTCGTAGATGAACGGGAAGGCTATTAAATATTGCAGGTGGGTTTAAGTAAAAAATTGTTCGTTTTCCATATTAGTTGTAAAACTGTGGTAAAATGTAATTTCCTCTTGTTCTCCACCTCGTGACCCCCTACCATCGTACGGAAAAAATTATACATTCTATTAAAGTAAAATTTTAAAATGAATTTTTACATGTACAGGTATGATAAAGGTTTGTACATTAAAGAAGTTAAAATTTTATGGGTATACTATTTTTAGTTCACATTGTTTTGTAAAAAGCATGGTTTTAATTGTTTTAATCATTGCATTTTGAAGGTTTGATATTAAATTCACGTGAGAGAGCGAAGCAGAGCCCCAGGCCAACAAACCATATGAAATAATAGATTCAGCTATAGCATGTACCAGACCGTAAAAGTTTGAAAGGTAAACACCATTTTTAACTTAAATAACGAAATGCAAAGATCTTAGGCGTTTACACAAGGATACAATGTGAGGCCTCCACGACAAAAATCTATCAATTGTGACACCTAAATACACTGACTATCAACACTCTCAATAAATACGTCACAGTTTAAACAGTTTTTTCCATCTACCATACCAGAAGGCACTCATAAGAGTGAAACAATATTTGAAGAGGTTGCTGCCGGTTATGGTTCAGAGGGGAACAAATATGTAATATCTTTGGTTTTGCCCGCATTAATTATTAAATTATTATCGTGTGTCCACATTAATAATTGCGTGAAATCCTGCTGTAGCTTTAATTCGGCAGTAGATAAGATCTTGTGGGCAAATAACAGGACAGTGTCATCAGCATACATAAAAACGGTACAATTTTTCATACACTTAGGCCCGGTATTTCAATGTCCAGTTAAAGTGGCAAGTAAATTTAACTGACACATAACTTGTTTTCACTATGGCAACCACCAATCAGAAGCCTTGTAAATATTTACTGAGAGGACTAACTGGCAGATAAATTTTAACTAGACATTGAAATTCTGGACCTTAGTCATATTATTTACATAAATGAGATATAATAACGGCCCTAATATGGAGCCTTGCGGAACTCCAGTCACAATCTCTCTTTCTTTACTGAAACACTCCCCTATTTTGACCAAAGTTTCCTATCTGTTAAGAAACTGGAAAACCACTTTAAAATTTGGCCTCTTATACCAACATTTTCAAGCATTTTTAATAACTTACTGTGGTTCAACGTATCAAACGCTTTAGAAAAATCAATAAATAAAGCTACTACATGCATGTTATCATTTAATTTCGTGTTAACAAAATCTGAGAACTTGATAAGCAAATCACTAGTGCTTGTACCTTTCTGGAAACCATACTGCAGTCTATCAATGATTTTAAATTTTTCCAAATAAGCAGACAACTTATCGGCCTTACAACGTTCCAGGATTTTTTCTATAACTGACAAGAGTGCTATTGGCCTGTAATTAGAATATGATAAATGATCTCCCTTTTTGTAATATAATAATAATAATAATAATAATAATAATAATAATAATAATAATAATAATAATAATAATAATAATAATAATAATTAATAATAATAATAATAACAATAATAATGATGATGACCCCAACATTGTTGGGGTTACAAGAGTCAAGTTCGAGATAAGTTGCTGGTTAAATTTCTATTGCCGCTGAAATACAAGCATTCCATCTCAAATTTTGACATCATCTTGATCTACTAGTGACGTACTACATTAGTGACATTGAAGGGAAGAATTAGTTTTTAGTATTTATACCATTATTTTGTAGTTTTATATCGCTGTTTAGACCTAGGCTGTAAATTGCATTGAAACAGTTGAATTTTGTTAATTTTTGACAGTTAGTGGTAGGCATATATTCCATTAGAGGCATTATTTGTAACTTCGCAAGGAATATATCTAAAATAGTATAATATTTAGCTTTTTACGTAAGCAACCGTTAATTATTTTGTAGAATCGAGAATTTGAAGTCTTCTAAATTCGTCAAATAAGAAAAGATTTATCAAAACAAAAAGGCAAGGAGGTTGAGAAGCGAAGACCTCATCACCGCCCTAAATTGATGAATCATTGAGAAAAGTTTTTTTAATTCTTTTAAGTGCATTGAATTTTTAAACAAAAAAACAATAACAAATAATAGGTGACTTTGACAGATAGTAGAATAATTTATCTAGAACAAGGAAAATAGGGAAAAACAGACAATGGAAGTTTCTGCGGTGAATTCACTTCAGACCACCAAAGCTGGAAAAATGAGGCAGCGCATCAAATAGACAGAAGATATGAACATGTGTGTGATGCGTAGTTTATAGGGTAACGTTTGGATGAGCGTAGCGAGCGAAGGGGAGTGAAGCGAAGACTTCAATTCACTGACCCCCCAAAAAATTTTGCTCGGGTGTTTTTTTTTTTTTTTTTTTTTTTTTTTTGTCTGTTTTTTTGCTTTCTTCCGGGCAAACGGCATATGCGATCTTGATTGAAATTTGACAGGACCTTCGAAATCCTCTGAACTTAGACTTGTACTTTTTGGGTATCATCGAATAAATATTTCTCATGAATATCGTACTTTTACGATTTTTTTCGATTTTTAGTGCGATATTTTTCGTGACATTTGGGCCGATTCTGACCGCAACGGGTGGGGCTACAACGTTCATATTGTAACATGGACATTAATGTAATTGGTGATGTATTGCTTTTTAAAATGAAAAATTTTGAAAAGTTATTCAGAATCTATAGAATAAAGCTTTTTAATATAGTTTTTTGATTTTTTTGTGCGATATTTTCGTGCCATTTGGGCCAATTCTGACCAAACGGGTGACACTACACGTTCATATTATACCTGGACATAAGGTTATGGTGATGTATTACCTTTTTGAAAGAAAAAGTGAAAAAGTTAGCCAGAATCCATAGAATGAAGCTTTTTATATAAGTTTTTTAGGTAAATATACCAATTGACAGAAACAATAGAAAACTTGACAACAATCCTTCAAGCGTAGGCAACAAAACAAAGCACTTGCAAAAGTAAAGATATGCCACGCAAACTAAAAACTATAAAAAGCTCATCCTTCAACGCGGCGGGACTTAAGCGTTTTCCTAGTTAGAGACTGTTTTAATAGGTTATCGACAAGAGCTCCATAGAGAGTTTATACGTGAATATCCATTGTTAGAAGTTGTGCAGAAATAGCCCGACAAAGGAAAATTATAGTTAAGAAATTACAATGTTTACCAGTAAACATATTAACTAAATAAGACACGAATGGAAGAGACGAACTACAAGCATCAAGATATAACGGCGCTACATCGACAGAGGGACAGCGAGAAGATGACCAGTTATACCAGAACTACTAGAACTTCCAGGAATTACCTGTAATCCATACCTGCTAGAACTTTCCAGAAGCTACCAGTTATCCCAGAAATTCCGACCAACCAAACGTCCAGACATACCAGAACTGTTCAGGACCTACCAAACGTCCGGGCTACCAGAACAACCAGACCTACCAGAACGTCCAGAACCACTAACATGCCCAAACCATTCAAGAAGATCCAGACACCAGAACGACCTAGACGGTCAAACACAAGATGGTAGATATGGAAAACGCATTAGAAAATACCGGACATTATCCATCTAAGTACATCCTATTCTAGCCCCATGTCAGAGTTTGCGCACATACAACCAAACAAAGACCATACATACCTAAACCCAAGCATTCAAAAGAAATGAAGACAGCGGTACACCTAATGAACCACATATTTTTATCAACATACACACAAGACGAACTATCATTGCAGACGTTCATGCGGCAATTTACTGTGCAGCTGTGCCGTGATTATATCTTGGGCTTAAAGGTAAAATCTGCGACTTCTTCAAAGCGAAACAAGAGAGAAAATTCCGAAATGGGAACGCACTTAATTGGGAGAATCGATGATTTAGAAAAGATATCGGTAGATTGGACAATGAGAAAATGGGTAATCGATCTAAAAATGTGGTAACTATACTGCCAAATAATTTGAACGAATCAAGGTTCACACAAAACATGAAACACTGAACAAATTCCTCACGAATATTGGATACACTTAAACAAAAGTAAGTGTCTCTTGCTAAGAGATTAAAAAGGATTGAGAATGTAGCATTAGAAAAAAGAACCCAAACCGAATGTTCAAAAGAAAGGAAAAACAGTTTTAACCAAAAACGATCTAGTACCAAGAATACAGGAATGATACACCAACTAAGACGGAGATGGAAGAGGTTTTTTGGGCAGGAATATGGGTAACCCTGTAGCACACACAGGATGCACAATGGATTCAAGACGAAAGAGCTAGATGGCGATGTTAATGAGATGAGCTTCGAGGTATAACTGTTATGAAATTTAAGTCGAAATCAGTTGCCTACACATGCTGGAAAGCACCAGGTAATGGAATAAATTCAAAATTTGGGTATAAGTAATTCAAATACTACTCACGATCAAATTAGAAAATGTCTCAACGAGTTTTAAAAATGGAGTTAAAGAATACCCGAATTCTTTACTGAGGAGAACCTTTCTCAAACCGAAGATAATGACACAGAAGAAGAACCCGAGTAAATATCGGCCAATTACATTCTACCAGCTATATAGCAAAATATTGACTTCATGCACTAACAAATCAATTATATAAGCAGTGCGAAAAATTACAATATCATGGCCGAGGAACAAAAGGATGCTGTAAGAACTTGCAGGGATGTAAAGAACAACTCATTATGGGCGCTCTACTGTAATGAACAAGGCAACACAATTAAGAACAGGAATATTCACGTAAACTTCATTGACTACAAGAAAGCTTATATCACACGCACACACATGGCTTATTCAGATTTTCCAATATATAAAATTAAACCCAGTAATTGTAAACATTTTGAAGACGTAATGAAGGACATGGAGAACAACACTAAAACTAATATCAAAAACCAGCTAGGGTACTTAGCAGATCCAATCCAAAATTAAACGTGGGCATTTTCCAAGGTGACTCATTTAGCGCATTAGGTTTTGTCTGTCCATTAAACCCACTGTCGCATATGCTTAACGAATCAACATACGCCGATTTAAAAATTAAGGACAATAATTGGTATGTCCACACAATTTCTCACCTATTCTTCATGGATGATCTAAGTTATATGCATTAAATTTGTTCAACTAACAGTTTTATCATACTACTTTGATTTAGTCAGATATATGCATGGAGTTTGGAGTAAGACATTGTAATGACGCTACATATCGAAAGGGTAGGTTACGTAGGGCAGAAGAGTTCCCGCTAGATGATGGAAATAGGATTGGAGTAATGGATATACCGAAGTAATACAAATATTTAGGATTCCCCACAAGCTGCAGAATTGAACATAAAGTAATGAAGAAAAATTGATAGATACATACCAGAAGCGGGAAAAAAAAAAAAAAAACCCTAAAAAAAAAAAATCTATCCCTCAAGACGCAACTAAAACGGTAAATCGATCAAGCATAAATTACAATATTGCTATACCAGTACTGACATATTCATTCGGAATCATTAATGGACGCCGACAGACTCCAAGCGTTGAATATTAACTCGTCCTACCTTTACCAAACACAGAATGCATCATCCCTAAATCAGCACTAGAGAGATTGACACTTCCAAGAGAACAGGAGGACGAGGCCTAATTGATCTGACAACTTTATTATAAACAACTAGACATTTTAAGAAAAATATTTTTTACAAAGAGCAACCAATCAACACTGCTAGGGCTTTGGTGCTAGCTGACACATCATTTAACTCCACTCAGTCTAGCAAAGGAAAATGTCAATCTACAAGGAACTCATAACTGCGCTTCAAAAAGGGTTACTGGTCTCTCAAAAAGACCTACACAAGAGACACTTATGATGAACTACATAAGTCACGTAGATATTAAAGCATCAAATAGGTGGGTTAACCACGGGGAACATTTGGGAGAAACCAGAAGGTTTTAATGCTGGCTTATTCAAACAGAGTGATTGCAACGAAAAATTATAAAAAATACATAATACAAGATGCTACCGTAAACATCAATGTATAAAATGTAGTGTAGGGTGAAACAATCGAACACATCATATCGGGTGCCAGTCACTATGTCAAACGGATTACCTCTACGACATAACCAAGTAGCTAACATTATTCACCAAAAATAGCAATCACGTACACTTATTGATCCACACACCTTACTACAAATACAACCGTAGAAAGTACTAGAGAGCGAAAGATTTCAAATTATATTACGACCGCACATTTTATAACAGACACTTACATCACACAGACCCGGAATTATAATTTTATAATGAGAAGAAGAAACAAGAAACTACCCTTATTGACGTTTGCTGTCCGCATGTGCCATAACGTTCGAGACTAGCATGAAGAAAATTGACAGTATAGTGAATGCAATGAGATCAAGAAGATGTGGAAACGAAAAAGGTAAATACAATCCCATACGTAATAGCAGCTAATGGAATCATACTCGAACAAGCTACATGAAAGCATTAACAACTAGATCTTCCACCCTGTTTACACGAGACTCAAAAGGCAGATTACTCAACAAGGTGTAGAATAGTTCGAAATTTCTAACTAAGAAATGATACTTTCGAGAATTCCGAGACAGCTTCCATCCTGACATGGTTTTCGTGTTTTCCAAGTCCGTAGAGCAAATGCTAGGATGGAGACGAGAAATCGGCCAGACTGTACACAGCTAGAAAGAAACATCATCTACAAACTTTATTATAATGACCTATTTACGTTAGATTGAAGACAAATTAATAATTATGTATGTATATAGATCACATGGAAGTACTTGACGTAAGTCCGTACAACATGTTACTCCGGTTTGACCGAGTTTGTATGAAATACATCCACTAAAAAAAATATAATATAATAATACTAATAATATAATATAATATAATAATAATAATAATAATAATAATAATAATAATAGCCAGATAGATGATGGAAATGGATTAGATATGGACGATAACGATGTAATACAAATATTTAGATTCTCACAAGCTGCAGATGAACATAAGTTATGAAGCAAAATTGATAGATACATAAAAGAACGACTAAAGTACCCTATCATCAGACGCAACTAAACGGTTAAAAACAAGATCAACCAGCAATACATACATATGCTATACCAGTACTGACATATTATTCGATCATTAAATGACGCAGACAGACATCACGCGTTGCGAAATATTAACTCATATTACCTTACCAAAACACAGATACATCATCTTAAATCAGCAAAATAGAGAGATTGACCTCTTCCAAGAGAAAAAGGAGGACGGGCCTAATTGATCTGAACAACTTATATTTATAAACAAATAGACATTTTAAGAAAATACTTTTTACAAAGAGCAACAAACCACACTTCATAGGGCTGTGGTGCTAGCTGACAAATCATTAACTCCACTCAATCTAGCAAACGAAATGTCAATCTACAAGGGAAACTCATAACTGACGTTCAAAAGTATTTACGTCTCTCAGAAAAGAACCTACACAAGATGGGGACATTATGATGAACTACACAAAGGTCACGTAGATATTAAAGCATCAAATAGGTGGTGAAACAACGGGAACTATTTGGAGAAACAGAAGGTTTTATGATGGCTATTCAAGACAGAGTGATTGCAACGAAAATATAAAAATACATAATCAAGATGCGACAGGAAACATCATGTAGCAAATGTAGTGCAAGGGGTGAAACAATCGAACACATCAATATCCGGCGTGCAAGTCACTATTTCAAACAGATTCCTCATTACAGACATAACCAAGTAGCTAACATTATTCATCCAAAAAAAAAAAAAACCAAAAAAAAAGCAATCATACAACCTCATTGACACACACACACCTTCCTAGAAATACAAACTAGAGAAAGTACTAGATAGTAAAGATTACAAATTATATTACGACCGCACAGAACAGACCAAACGATACATCACAACAGACCGGATTTAATAATAATTGACAAGAAAAAACAAGAAACTACCCTTATCGACGTTGCTATCCCAATGTGCCACAACGTCGAGACCACGTGGAAGAAAAAAATTGACAAGGTATAGTGAACTTATAATAATTGAGATCAAGAAGATGTGGAAACAGAAAAAGGTAAATACAATCCCATTCATTATATCAGCCAACGGCATCATACCTAAGAAGCTACATGAAAGCATTAAACAACTAGATCTTCAACCCAATGTATACATCGAGACTCAAAAGGCAGTAATACTCAACACGTGTAGAATAGTTCGTAAATTTCTAAACTAAGAATGATACTTCGAGATTTCGAGACAGCTTCCATCCTGACATGGTTTTCGTGGTTTCCCATAGTCCGAAGAGCAAATGCTAGGATGGCGACGAGAAATCGGCCACGACCGTACACAGCAGAAAGAAAATATCATCTACCAACAATATTACAATTTATAAATGACTTATTTTAGTTAGAGTTAAGACAAAGTAATAATGTATGTAATAGGTACACATGGAAGTACTTGACGTTAGTCCGTACAACATGTTAGCTCCGGTTTTAACTGAGTTTGTATGAAATACATCCAATAAGATAATAATAATAATAATAATAATTATAATAATAATAATAATAATAATAATAATAATAATAATAATAATAATAATAATAATAATAATAATAATAATAATAATAATTAAAAGTAACAATAATAATGATAATTAATTAATATTAAATGTGGATTAAAACAAAGTTTTATATTCCAGTTAACCTCATAACGACACACATTCTATATACTAGGAAAACGCTAAAGTCCCGCCGCGTTGATGGATGAGCTTTTTAAAGGTTTTAGTTTGCGTGGGATATCTTTACTTTTGCAAGTGCTTTTGTTTTGCTGCCTACGCATTGTAGGTGAATGTTGTCAAGTTTTCTTTTGTTTCTTGTCAATTGGTATTATTTACCGTAAAAAAATTGTATTAAAAGCTTTATTTCTATGGATTCTGGCTAAATTTTTCCACTTGTTCTTTCAAAAGGTAACTACATTACTATAACCTTAATGTCCATGTATAATATGAACGTTGTAGCCCACCCGTTTGGTCAGAATTGGCCCAAATGGCACGAAAAATATCGCACAAAAAGTCAAAAAACGTATATTAAAAGCTTTATTTCTCTCGATTCTGGCAAACTTTTTCAACTTTTTCTTTCAGAAAGCAATACATCACCATTACCTTAATGTCCATGTGAAATATGAACGTTGTAGCCCCACCCGTTTGGTCAGAATTGGCCCAAATGGCACGAAAATATCGCACTAAAAATCGAAAAAGTACGATATTCATGAGAAATATATTTTTTTCGATTGTACCCAAAAACGTGGCAAGTCTAAGTTCAGAGAAAACGAAGGTCGTGTCAAATTTTCATCAAGATCGCATATGCCGTTTGCCCGGTAGAGAGCGAACAAACAGACGGAAAAAAAAAAAAAAACAAACAACGGAGCTAAATTTTTTGGGGGGTCGGTGAAATTGAAGTCTTCGCTTCGCTCATCCAATTATCTTGGGATTCTTGCCGGTATGAAACGAGGGCGCATATTGTACTTGTCTTCTTAATGAACGGTATAGCGCGTCTATGGCAGATTGTTTTTTTTTCTTGTACTATACACTATTATCAAACCCATACGACTTCACCATAAAAATAATTTTATGAGTACGTTTGTGGAGTATTGTATGCATAAAATTATATTGTAAAATAAGAAGATTAATTGTTTTATTTAGCTATATAGATTAAAACAAAGTTTCAAATTCCGTTTCACTACCATAACGGCACACATTCTATATTATTATACCCATAAGAGTCTGCAACTAGGGAAACGCCAAAGTCGTTGTTAGACAAGTGAGTGAGCCATGTGTTGAGTACGCGGTAACGTTACTTTTTTCTCCTACTTTGGCCTATCTAGCCTATCTTAGGCTACAGTGGCGCATTTAGGCCTTACAGTTGACGCGCCCTTATACTAACTATACATAAAACCCTATTATTTATACGAAGATAATTATCAAACTTAAATATGTAAATGTTCCGGGTACTCAACACATGACTCGCTCACTCGTCTAACAACGCCTTTGGCGTTCCTAGTCTAGGTGGCTAAGGCGCCCTTATAGCTGAAATGTGGGAGACGTGGGTTCAATCCCCTGGTCGGGAAATATTTGTAATTTTATGATTGTATTATAAAAATTATTTAACATGTTTTGAAATGCATATAACGCAGTGTAGTCCATCATCTGTGACAATACTAAGGAAAACATAGCCAGTACGAAATACGTGAAAATATTGCAAGGTTTACTCAATCTACGAGCGGAATTAGGGGGTACCTTGACGTTCAACATTCGATAGACCTTGCATGGGCACGTCATTTCACAGCCAGGTTAATAACAAACAAAAATGACTTCTTCAAAAACTAAACCATTGTCGTTAAAAGAATTCCTATACATGTTAGGCCTATTTTTCAGTTTATTATTTCTTCTAGGTTTAAATCGAAATGGTTTGTGGTCATTTTGTTAGCAGCTCTCAGTTACATGGTCACGGATGTCCGTTTAAAATTTCAGCTCAATCTATTTGGCCGTTCGGCCGTATGGGACCGGACAGACAAACATACAAACATTTAACATACATACAGACAATGCTCACGGCCAAGGCCCGATCGCTTCGCTCACTCGTCTAATTATTATTATTACTAGGAAAACGCTTAAGTCTCGCCGCGTTGTTGGATGAGCGTAATTGGTGCATTGAGCTGCCATGTGTTCTGCGAATTTTCTGTTGTTCTGTGGAAAAATCATTACTAAGTTGAATTTTTTTAAAAAATTTAAATTAAATTAAATTAAATTAAATTAAATTAAAAATTAACTTTAATTTTTAATTTATTAATCGTAATTGTTAAAAAAAATCGTAAAATTGCGATTTTTATAAGAAATAATTTCTCGATTGCGCTCAAATTTAACACTAATATATAAATTCATAAAATTAAGGTTCTGCGAAAAAATCATTACAATCGGATAAAAACATGTAGGTGTTACAAGTCAAAGAATTGTTTAAAAAAAGAAAAAACCCGTAAAAATTTCGATTTTTATGATAAATATTTTTTCAATTGCGCTCAAATTTCACAAGAATATCTAAATTCATAAAATAAAGGTTCTGTTCAAAAATCATTGAAATCGGATAAAGCATGTAGGTGTTATAAGTCAACAGAAATTTTAAAAAATCGAAAAAAATCGTAAAATTGCGATTTTCATGAGAAATAATTTTTCGATTGCGCTCAAAAACGTGGCAGTTCTAAGTTCAGAGATTTCGAAGGCCTCCATAAAATTTCATCTCAATCGGAGTATCGGTTTAGCCGGAATCGTGCGGACAAACAGACAAAAATACAAAAAGAAAAAAAAAGAAAAAAAAAAGAAAAAAAAAACATTCCGGATTTTTTTCTCCAGTGTAGTAGAATGGAATCTTCGCTTCGCTCGCTACGCTCATCCAATTATTATTATTATTATTATTCACTTTTTAGAGTCCTCGTAATGAACCAAATTCAATGGCCAAGTAATTTTTTTATGATTTTGAGTTTATAGTTTTTACTTTTTTTTACCTCAAAAATGGATGGCTTGGAGCTTGTCAACGGGCGAAATGATCTTACTTCCTTTCATTGCGAAACTAGAAGTCAGGCGGCATACCTGGAGAATACTTCAATTTTAGTATAAAAGCATGAAATTTGGCATAATGATCGGACATACCCTACTGATGATTTGAGGAAATGGAGCCAATCGAAAATTTACCCAGGGTCCCCTCAAATCAAAGATGGCGTCCGAACATGGCCTATTTTTTTTTTAAATAGGAAACGCTCAGTTGGACGCGTTGATAAGCGAGCACGTGCTATAGCTAGACCCACATTGCACATTTTTTTAAATCTTAAAATTTGCGACGTTCGCTGTCCACAGGGCCATGTTTCCAATATTATTTATTATTGCCAAGGTATTTGGGTAAACCGGGGTAAACCCGTGTGTAAACCTTTACTTTGTGGATAAAATCCACCGCCATCTCGAGGACCTTGACTCCTTGGGAAAACTATTAAACTCTTTGGTGACAAATAATCGACTGCTTCCTCGAAAGTATTTTGATTACTTCTAGGTGGCAGTGCATTAGAAACTTCAATCGTCTTTTTGTTGCCATGGTAACGTTACTTATGTTATAATGTAATTTCCATCTACACTACTTATCGGATCAAAATAAAATTAACATATTCGTGACCGAACGGACATTCTAAATGATTTGGCCATCTCAGATTTTGTCGCCGTTTAGTTAGAAAAAAAAACTTTCGATTAACTTTAATGTAACTTTTTAACTTTTTGAACGATTTTGCCACAAAACTAATGGCATTCAATCGAGAACGAAGCTTGCGGATGGTCAAAATTTCAACTCGATCCGAACCTCCGTTCGACCGCTATCATGAGCCAAAAAAGCTGCGCGACTTTCCGTTGCCATGGTAACGGAACTTTGTTATAATGTAATTTCCATCTACACTACTTATCGGCTCAAAATAAAATTAACTTATTCGTGACCGGACGGACATTCTAAATGATTTGTCCATCTCAGATTTTGTCGCCGTTTAGTTTAAAAAAAAACTTTCGATTAACTTTAATGTAACTTTTTAACTTTTTGAACGATTTTGCCACAAAACTAATGGCATTTAATCGAGAACGAAGCTTGCGGATGGTCAAAGTTTCAACTCGATCCGAGCCTCCGTTCGAACGTTATGGCAAGACATACAAAAAAAAAAAAAAACAGTGACTAATTTTTCCGGCAGAGTCAAATGGAAACACTCGCTTCGCTCGCTTAATGGTCCTATGTTATTCATTTTCACTTTACGTGTACTGAACATAAATTTGAGGATTAAATTAACTTTTTTTAATTAGAAACCTCTTAAAATTAGGAAAACGCTTAAGTCTCCCCCGCGTTGTTGGATGAGCGTAATTGATGCATTGAGCTGCCATGTGTTCTGCGAATTTTCTGTTGTTCTGTGGAAAAATCATTACTAAGTTGAATTTTTTTAAAATTAAATTAAATAAATTAATTAAATTAAAAATTAACTTTAATTTTTTAATTTATTAATCGTAATTGTTAAAAAAATCGTAAAATTGCGATTTTTATAAGAAATTATTTCTCGATTGCGCTCAAATTTAACACTAATATATAAATTCATAAAATTAAGGTTCTGCGAAAAAATCATTACAATCGGATAAAGCATGTAGGTGTTATAAGTCAAAGAATTTTGTTTAAAAAAAGAAAAAAACCCGTAAAATTTCGATTTTTATGATAAATATTTTTTCAATTGCGCTCAAATTTCACAAGAATATCTAAATTCATAAAATAAAGGTTCTGTGAAAAAATCATTAAAATCGGATAAAGCATGTAGGTGTTATAAGTCAAAGAAATTTTTATAAAATCGAAAAAATCGTAAAATTGCGATTTTCATGAGAAATAATTTTTCGATTGCGCTCAAAAACGGGGCAGTTCTAAGTGCAGAGATTTCGAAGGCCTCATAAAATTTCATCTCAATCGGAGTATCGGTTTAGCCGGAAATCGTGCGGACAAACAGACAAAAATACAAAAAGAAAAAAAAAGAAAAAACGGATTACGGATTTTTTTCTCCAGTGTAGTAGAATGGAATCTTCGCTTCGCTCGCTACGCTCGCTACGCTCATCCAATTAAAGATGGAGGCCAAAAAATCAGTTTGTCATTTTTTAACGGATTTGATTAAATGTCGGTTTCTTCACGTATATTGAGCTGCTGAGTATCATTTTGAGATAAAAAATATATTTTGTGACATTTTTTGGGTTTCACATAACCTAGAAAAATTTTGAAAAAGGACGAAACAAGATTGTAATGTGATTAAATTTACTTATCACTGGTAGCCAAACCTGAAAAAAACACACTAGTTACTTTTAGCAAACACTAATTAAATAAATACAAAATCCGATTCGTAGACCTGATTTTTTTAAATACTAAGGGAAAGCTTCATGAACCCCGTACCAAAAGTTCTTTTGTTTTTTAAATCGATTTCTTACAGATTTATTGGGCATTGTTTGATGCTGGCGTAAAAATTAGGAAATTATCTGGTACTCCATAAGCAACGTATAAACCACGAATTGTGACGTAACCTTTGCCCCTACCAAAACTATAGAAGGCACCTTTTTGTAGGGAATTAAATAGGAAATATTTTTGCAATTGCGACATTTGTCTATCTAGAACCAATTAGGAGATATCGATAACAAACACTTTTTGGCCGCCATTTCCAATTTTGGCGGCGAAGCTCAAGTGCGATTATAGGGGAGTTTTAGTATGTTGATTTTGATCAGTTTTATATAAGGAAGGTATCTGCAAAATTTCAGCGACATCGCAATTATTTCCTCCAAAAATTCTATTTGACAGGATTACCCAGAGATTATCAATAACTAGGAATAGACCAGAACCCGGGTAGGAAACCCTCCCCCCCCCCCTGCGGAGAAATGGAGACCCATATATTATGTTATGGGGGTTATTTTGGAGTAGAAATCCACTTGTTGGCCAGTTGGCCAGTGGTGGTGCGGGGTACAGGGGTGCCCAAAGGGTCAATTGTGCTGTTTTTGTAACTGTTTTTATTTTTTAAGGGCCAAACCGTTGAACAAAATCTATTTTTGGACTTTTGATTCGTGTTGGGAAATGAAAAAATCGAATTTATACATATTTTTATTTTTCCTTGTATGTACCGGAAATAACAATTTTGAGTTTTCCAAAATCAAAGTCAAAAGGGCCCCAAATTGCCCGTTTTTGGTTAAAAACGAAAAATTTTATGTTAAAGTGAACATTTTTTTAGTACAAAATCCACTTTGTTAGCCAGTTGGCCAGTGGTGGGTGCGGCGTACAGGGCCGTCCAAAAAGTAAATTTTGGGAATGATTTTCAACTGTTTTTATTTTTTTTATGCCAAATCGTTGGACAAAATCTTTTTTGGGCTTTTAGATTCGTGTAAGGATTTTAAAATAGAATGTTAAGCATATTTTTATTTCTCGTATGTCCCGGAAATAAAAATTTGAGTTTTCCAAATCAAAGGGTCAAAATGGCCCCAAATTGCCCGTTTTGGTTAAAACTGATAAATTATGTTTGGGTGAATATTTTTTTAGTAGAAATCCACTTGTTGGCCAGTTGGCCAGTGGTGGATGCGGCGTACAGGGCGTCCAAAAAGTAAATTTTGGGGATGATTTTATCTGTTTTAATTTTTAATGCAAATGTTTTACAAAATCTATTTTGAGCTTTAGATTCGTGTGAGGATTTGAAAATAAATATTAAGCATATTTTTATTTTCTCGTACGTCTCGGAAATAAAAATTTTGAGTTTTCCAAAATCAAGTAAAAATGGCCCAAAATTGCCCGTTTTTGTTAAAACTGATAAATTATGTTTGGTGGTTTTTATTTAGTAGAAATCCACTTGTTGGCCAGTTGGCCAGTGGGGGATGCGGCGTACAGGGGCGTCAAAAAGTAAATTTTTGGGATGATTTGAAACTGTTTTTTATATTTTTTTAATGCCAAATCGTTTAACAAAATCTTTTTTGGGTTTTAGATTCGTGAAATGATTTGAAAATAAAATGTTAAGCATTTTTATTTTCCCCGTACGTCCCGGAAATAACAATTTTTGAGTTTTCCAAAATCAAAGTCAAAATGGCCCCAAATTACCCGTTTTGGTTAAACTGATAAATTGTGTTGGGGTTTATTATTTAGTCGAAATCCACTTTTTGGCAAGTGGTGGATGCGGCGTACAGGGTTGTCCAAAAAGTGAATTGAAGGATGTTTTTTAAAGTTTTTTTTTTTATGGGGCCGAATCGTTGAGCGAAATCTATTTTTTACTTTTGATTCGTGTAAGAATGTTAAATATTATCTTCATTTTTTACTTTCTTGCGTGTCCCGGAAATGAAATGTTTGTCTTTTTCGAAAAAGAAGTCAAAATGATCCTAAGTTGCCCTACTTTAGACAAAAATGTACATATCATGTAGGAATGTAGTTTATATATTGAGTACTATGTGGATGTTTTTTGATGATCATGTAATCAGTAGTCTAGTTCATTTTCGTCTTCATCTTCACTTTCAACAACGTCTCTGCCTCTTTCAATCTCGATGTCGTCGGATCATCTTCCACATCGGATGCATTGTCTTGTGTTTCCAAAATATTAACTTACTCTTTGGGAGAAACGTTGCCTTCGGTCCACGCGTAGAAAAAGTCCATCCGGGGTTACCGACCAGCCATGACTTGGGGTTCGGGTATGTGGGGGCCACTGCTTTCTGTTGTTTTTACGCCATATCATTGCTTGATAATTTTCACGCAGGATATGCAACCGTAAAATGATACGCATGGTGGTAGTAGGCTGAGATCAGTGCCCGCTGTAGTTTGTCATGGTTTAAACAGTGATTTTTAAAATCCTTTGCGAAAATGATGTTAGCGAGTTTCTTTTAAACTCGCAGTCTGGTCTCCCTATACATAAGGCAAACAATCTTTCAAATTTGGTCGCACGTAGTTTCTTCAACAGTAACCGAGGTGCCAAGAAAGATAAGAGATAGTGTTCACGAATTCGGGGTGTTTCTCTAATAGTTTTAAATGAAAAAAATTTCCTCTTCTAACAAAGAACTTTTTGGTGTCGCAACAGTAAACGCGTGAAATGGCGTAAGAACTTCACGTAATTTTGCCCCTCTCTAAGATATTACTTTTTTGATGTAAACAAGTCTTCTCTTTGTCTCCAAACCCGATTCTAAAAGTACTTGTGGTTTACTTGCTGCGGGGTATTTCAATAAGATGTGAAGACGTCAGTGCCAGGAACAAACAATGATGCTAAAACTAGCGTCGTGTCGAAAATGCTGCATGACAACAGTGGAGCATCATTCGACTATCGGCCTATTCTTGTGTAGATTGCAGCTCTTCGATGGTCGATTTAGTCATAGTGTTTGTAAAATAAAATATTTGTAAATAAAAATATGCATAACATTCTATTTCAAATCATCACTCGAATCTAAAGCCTAAAATAGATTTTGTACAAAAGACTTTGGCACTAAAAAAATTAAAATGGTTAAAATCACCTCCAAATTTTTCTTTTTGGACGCCCCTGTACGCCGCATCCACTACTGGCCCAACTGGCCAACAAGTGGATTTCTATCTAAATAATATAAACCCTAACACAATTTATCAGTTTTTAAACCAAAAACGGGCAAATTTGGGGGCCCTTTTTACTTTGATTTTAGAAAACTCAAAATTGTTATTTCCGGGGCGTACGAGAAAATAAAAATATGCTTAACATTCTATTTTCAAATCTTTACATGAATCTAAAGCCCAAAAGATTTTGTAAAACGATTTGGCATTAGAAAAATAAAAACATCTCAAAAATTTTCTTTTTGGAAAGCCCCTGTACGCCGCATCCACCACTGGCCAACTGGCCAACAAGTGGATTTCTACTTAATAATAACAACCCTAACATAATTTATCAGTTTTAAGCCCAAAAAGGGAAATTTTTGGGGGCCCTTTTGACTTTGATTTTGGAAAACTCAAAATTGTTTATTCCGGACATACAAGAAAATAAAATATGCTTAACATTTATTTTTCAAACCTTACACGAATCTAAAGCCCAAAATAGATTCTGTCCAACGATTTTGGGATAAAAAAAATAAAAACAGTTGAAAATCATTCCCAAAATTTACTTTTTGGACGGCCCTGTACGCCGCACCCACCACTGGCCAACTGGCCAACAAGTGGATTTCTACTAACAAATGTTCCCCTCTAACCATAATTGATCGTTTTTAACCAAAACGGGCAATTTGGGGCCATTTTGACTTTGATTTGGAAAACTCAAAATTGTTATTTCCGGGACATACGAGAAAATAAAAATATGCTCAACATTCTATTTTTAAATCCTCCCCACGAATATAAAGCCCAAAATAATTTTGTAAAACGATTTTGGCATTAAAAAATAAAAACAGATAAAATCATCCCCAAAATTTACTTTTTGGACGCCCCTGTACGCCGCATCCACCACTGGCCAAACTGGGCCCAACAAGTGGATTTCTAAATAAAAATATTCACCCAACAAAATTTATCAGTTTTAACCAAAACGGGGCCAATTTGGGGCCATTTTGACTTGATTTTGGAAAACTCAAAATTGCTATTTCCGGGACATACGAGAAAATAAAAATATTCTTAACATTCTATTTTAAAATCCTTACACGAATCTAAAGCTCAAAATATATTTTGTCCAACGATTTGGCATAAAAAAAATAAAAACAGTTGAAAATCATTCCGAAAATTTACTTTTTGGACGGCCCTGTACGCCGCACCCACCACTGGCCAAATGGTCAACAAGTTTGGGTTTCTACTAACAAATGTTCACTCTAAACATAATTTACGTTTTAACCAAAACGGGCAATTTGGGGACATTTTGACTTTGATTTTGGAAACTCAAAATTGTTATTTCCGGGTACATACAAGAAAATAAAAAATATGTTTAAAATTCGATTTTTCATTCCTTACACGAATCAAAAGTCAAAAATAGATTTCGTTCAACGGTTTGGCCCTAAAAAAATAAAAACAGTTACAAAAAACAGCACAATTGACCCTTTGGGCACCCCTGTACCCCGCACCCACCATGGCCAACTGGGCCCAAAAAGTAAATTTTCTACTCCAAAATAGCCCCCCTAACCCTAATATATGGGTCTCCATTTCTCCGCAGGGGGGGGGGGTCTCACTAATGGTGGGTTCCGGTCTAGAAGCTTCGCAAAAAGCTTTGTCAGGCGCGTTGTTGAAACGAGCGTATTTTTTTTTTTAAACGAAAAAAACCCTAAAATTGCTTTTTCATGAGAAATTTTTTTCGATTGCGCTCAAATTTCACACTAACATATAAATTTTAAAATAAGGTTCTGTATAAAAAACGTTACAATCGGATAAAGCATGTTGGGTTTTATAAGTCAAAAGAAAAAAAAGTAAAAGAAAAAAAAAAAAAAGCGTAAAATTGCGTTTGTCATGAATACTTATTTTTTGATTGCGCTCAAATTTCACACGAATATATTAATTTATGAAATTAAGTTCTGTGGAAACATCATTACAAGCGTTGGGTTATAGTCAGGTGTTTATAAGTGAAAGAATGTTAAAAAAAAATCGAAAAAATTGTAAAATTGTGGATTTTCATGAAAAAATATTTTTCGATTGCGCTCAAATTTCACACGAATATAAAAAATTTATAAAATTTAAAGGGTTCTGGAAAAAATCATAACAATTGGATAAAGCATGTAGGGTTATTCGTCGAAGAAAGTTTAAAAAAATAAAACTATCGTAAAATTGCAATTTTCATAAGAAATAATTTTTTTATTGCCCTCGAATTTCACACAAATATATAAATTCATAAAATAAAGGTTCTGTGAAAAAATCATTACATTCGAATAAAGCATGTAGGTGAAATAAGTCGAGGATTTTTTTTTTAAATCGAAAAAAGAGCAAAATTACGATTTTCAAGAGAAATAATTTTTCGATTTCGCTCAAAAACGTGGCAGTTCTTGGTTCAGATATTTCGAAGGCCTCCATAAAATGTCATTGCAATTGGAGTATCGGTTCAGCCAGAATCGTGCTAACAGGCACACAATAATACAAACAGAAAAAAGAAAAACATTCCGGTTTTTTCTCCAGTGTAGTTGAAGGGAAATCTTCGCTTCGCTCACAACGCTCTATGGGGGCCCGTATGACGTTTCACCACCAGTAGCGCTGCGAGCGGTGGGGTTTCACCTGACTGTAAAAGATGGCGGCTAAACTATGGTATTTTGAACCTTACCGCGGTTAAAAATGTTGTTAAAGGCGGATCCACAAAAAAATATAAGACGTAAGCATAAGGTTTTAACGCGTTGTCGTAATGTTGGAACATGGGGAACACGTACTGGCGTTCACAAAAATGCGCTAGTTGTACTTGTAATACATACTTTTACCGCATAAGACACTGTTTTAATGCGTAAGAAATTTGAACAACAAAACCTTATGCTTACGTACGAAAAGTTGAGTCAAACTAACATCTACTTTGAAAGGCTTGACACTATACAGTCAACCAGGCGCGTATAGGAACGTTTTGAAAGTTTGGGGGGTGGGGGGGGGGGGTTTAAATTTTTTTTTAGCAGATCTTGTGGGCGGCAGCCGGGGTCTGGGCCCCAAAGCCCAGAGTTTTTTCGTATTTTTAAACTGCACGTGGACTTTGTAAATAATGTTATACAGCAACTATTTTCAATTTAAAAACTCAAAAATTAACTTGGAGTGGCCATTTTTGGTAAATTTTAACCTTTTTTTTTATGTAAGGGACGAAGCATACAGGCAAACATTCGTTTTACCAAGGTGACCGTCGAATTGATAAGTGTATCACCCCACCCCGGTTCCTACGCCACTACAGTCATCTACTCTTCCGTAATAAATATATAATTGGCAGGACTTGGAGCATTATTTGCATATTTTTATTTTTTATTTTTTTATTTAACGTCTATCCAGTAGTTCAGTTAAAAAACTGATTAACAAAGGAGGACACTAAATAAATCTAATTACATAGATGCAGACACAACAATGAAAAAATTTAAGTAAATATTTGAAAATATAGTAATATTCCAACAATGCATTAAGTACTCAACAAATTTGATAACAAATAAAATGGATATTAAATGCAATTTATGAATGAATCGAATATAAAAGGAACATGTTTTGATACTTTTTTTAGTTGTAAATAATAAAATAATAATGTAAATAATTATCAACATCGATTGGAAAAATTATATTATTAATAATAATCTTTTTTTTAACCTGCGAATCCTTCTTTTAAACTAAGTTCTCTCTGTTCACTCTGCAAAGAACTTATAGAATACAAATGGGCATAACTTGGCCTAAATTCTTTGTGCCTACTTTTCTACGTTGTACCTTACAGAACCTAAAACCCCTACGTGTTTAGTGGTTTAAATTTTTTTTATAAATCCGCCCTTAAAAAGAAGAAAAGCACGGACAAGTGGACGCAAATCAGAGTTTGTTGAGAGGTAAGATGAAATTTAAGCTTATTATAGTTAATGTTCAGGCCTGAAAGGGGCTATTACCCCAAAAAATATTTTTTGCCACATATTCTATAGCATAGCCTAATACTACAAATAAAATAACCGTTTAAAAAGTTTATCTTGTAACTGTGATTTTAAGATTTTTTTAAATCCAGAGATTTGCGAATTTGCGAAAAATTTGGGCCTTTTGTAAAAAAAAAAAAAAAAAAAAAAAAAAACGTAAAATATGCATTCCAACATCATAACTCTTCTTGGTAATCAGCATACTTTGACCGAACCACTTGCCCCAAAATTTCAAAACAAAATAAAGAGTACTTCCAGAAAAGACTGTCGAGTTTCGTCAATAATGGCCAATATGTTTTTGGATCAAAATCCTCCAAGGTCACGGGGGAAAAAATCGACCCAATCTTATTTCTTATGGCAGATTTTTACATATGGGACCTAGCTCGAAAAAAAATTAACTTTGACATTTTTTGAGGGGTCATGGTCGACCCAATATTTTTTCTGTCAATTTCTAAATTTATAACTAGTTAGCCTAATGAAATATATTTTTTGAGTTTAGGCGGGTGAATACCCATTTAAAAATTGTGATGGGATGCATACACCTACTGGATTGTCAGCCAAGTCTGGACCAAGTAGGCGATTACTTACCATACTTACTATAAATAAATATTTAAATTTGTATTTAGAGCCTACCCCCTCAGTCATATAACTGATTTTCAGTGGAGGACAGTAAATCCAAAACGACCAAGCCAACCTTGAAGACTCCGACTAATCTACGAGTTGAGCGATAACCAACCAAAAATCGATATTTTAATAGAAAAAATAGCAAACAGGCCGCAATATAAATAGAATACCATAATAATAAATTAGACTGTTTGTAATCGTCTTCTTTGAAGTGAAGGTGGCAAACAACACTGTGATTAGTGGGTAACCATTTGTCAAGACGTATTGCTACTAACCACTAAGTACGTTTACTTGTATCTTTGGAAAAATTATTGCCTCCTTTACGGTTTTTGCATTTACACACACAATATCTCATGTTGAATAACTTTTTAAATGAGCATAGACATAAATCCACACTAAAAAAACACATAATATATGTGAATGTTTGGAGCAATGAGATTCCTGTTTTACAGTTTGCGCGTGTATTTAGATGGCGAGTGCGCGCGCCCACTTCACTAGAGTGAACTTCACCGCTCGCAGCGCACTCTATGACGGCCGGATTTTCATACGGTCTCCCATACGCTCATCCACAAATAAAAGCAAAATCCTTTTTAAAATATGTGATCATTTATGATTCACAAAAGCTCAAATCATTCATTGAAAGAAAAACAAAAGTTCATAATGTTAAATATATGTAAAAGAAATAGCTTATTTTATTTTATTTATTTTTATTTTATTTAGTCTTGTAAATGGTGTCCTAGGGTATTTTTAAACGCCTGATGCAATTTCCGCCTAACGCTTAGGAGTAACATACAAACGCAACCACCCTCTGCCATGCCAAAACATTCGCCCACATTCGATCGTATTTAATATTTTGACGTTTCTCGGCATTCGTCACAGCGACTGTTAATTTCTAGTAGACAGTGACGTAGTTTTATCATTGAGATTAGTGTTATAAATAATATATTTTAAACTCACAGGATTGCGCGTAACGTTAAGAGTCCAAACGCCAAAACGACTTTTAATTTAACCTAGGACGGGTTAGGGAGTTAGAGGATCTCTCCAAGGGGGAACAATCTTTATCGACTATGCTATTAGACCTAGTACCGTATGTATTTAAATTTTATTTGTGAGACACTAACTGTAGGTTATTAGTTAGATGCAAACACAAAATATAATATGCACCTTTGTTTTTTATGCGCCTACCTATGCGTGCAGTTGCTAAGAAAGTAAAGTATCTGAAAGCATTTAGCCTAACGAAAAGTTTGATTGACAGGCTGAAGTGTGCCGTGTCGGCATGTACTAAGCAGTGTTTTTTAGGCATGTATTAATTACGCATACACAAATTTGCGTGTCATGTTAGCAACAAGGACGGAGACGATTAAAGTTAATTGTTACACCAGTTGCACAGGCAGTGGCAACTTTATTTACTGTTACCTTAGGTCTAAATAATTGCATGGGCAGATTTAAAAAATCTATCAATCATTCTTATACGCGTTTTACGGAATTAAAGTTAATTTTAAAATGTTATTCCAGACTGACCATTGAAAAAAAATAATTCGAATTGGTTTTTAATAAAACAACTTCGATATTATGTTTTAAAGCATATAAACATTGTGTATCCCCACCCCCGTCCCACCCCAGCCGCCCATAGCAAAATGATTTTTTTTAAATAAATGAAGTAGATTGGTTGCATCTCAACTATAGTCACTACAGGACCCACACCATGTGGCCCGCGCCATTACGTGCGCGCGCTCCGGGCCTCTGAACTAGTCACTACAGGACCCACACCATGTGGCCCGCGCCATTACGTGCGCGCGCTCCGGGCCTCTGAACTAGTCACTACAGGACCCACACCATGTGGCCCGCGCCATTACGTGCGCGCGCTCCGGGCCTCTGAACTTGTCACTACAGGACCCACACCATGGCCCGCGCCATTACGTGCGCGCGTTCCGGACCGAGTTCAATCTCTGTTTTGTGGGAGTTTCGTTGATACTTTGCCTACGGCTCTGTTCTTGACCATTGCAGCAGCCTAATAAGAGTACGGCTTACGGTGGGAGTGATATTTCCTGGACGCCTCGTACCTTAATTTTTCTCCGCCGACCACTCGTGGTACGCGCGTATGCGCTCATCACTTGCATTTAAGACAACTTGGAGTTGCACTCGTCTCGTCCGTTTTGGCCGGGCAGGGCTTTTGAAAAACATCCTGCTTATTTCCAAATAAATTTTTCGGTGTGTTTAAATTCAATAGCACAGTATAAAGTTTTTGGATGAGCGTAGCGAGCGTAGCGAGCGAAGCGAAGATTCCATTTCACTACACTGGAGAAAAAAATCCGGAATTTTTTTTTTTTTTTTTTTTTTTTCTTTCTTTCTGTATTTTTGTCTGTCTGTTAACACGATTCCGGCTAAACCAATACTCCGATTGCGATGAAATTTTATGGAGGCCTTCGAAATCTCTGAACTAAGAACTGCCACGTTTTTGAGCGCAATCGAAAAATTATTTCTCATGAAAATCGCAATTTTACGATTTTTTTTCGATTTTTAAAAAATTTCTTCGACTTATTACTCCTACAACTTTATCCGATTGTAATAATTTTTTCACAGAACCTTAATTTTTTGAATTGATATATTCATGTGAAATTTGAGCGTAATCAAATAATTATTTCTCATGAAAATCGCAATTTTACGATTTTTTTAATTTCTTCTGCTTATAACACCTACATGCTTTATCCGATTATAATGATTTTTTCACAGAACCTTAATTTTAAGAATTAATATATTCGTGTAAAATTTGTGCGCAATCGAATAATTATTTCTTATGAAAATTTCAATATTACGATTTTTTCCTTTTTTTAAAATTACGATTAATTAAAAAAAAAGTTAATTTTTTATTTAATTTGATTTAATTTAAAAAAAATTTCAACAAAGTTCTGATTTTTTCACAGAACAACAGAAAATCCGCAAAACACATGGCAGCTCAATTCACCAATTACACTCATCCAACAACGCGGCGGGACTTAAGCGTTTTCCTAGTAAAAACTACTGACTGATCTAACACCCTGGAACCAACAGCTAAGCGAAGTTCATGCTATGAAAACAAACTGAAGGAAGTGTTTCACACAACAATTTCACCGATATTTCAAATATCAATTAAAACCTACTTACCACTTCTACTATACGTGCTTCAGAGTGGATCACTAAAATGAGACTTCATTGGATGAGCGTATTGAGCGAAGCGAAGATTCCATTTCACTACACTGAAGAAAAAAATCCGAAATGTTTTTTTCTTTTTTCTTTTTCTTTTTTTTTGTATTTTTGGCTGTTTGTTAACACGATTCCGGCTAAACCGATACTCCAATTGCGATGAAATTTTCTGGAGACCTTTGAAATCTCTGAACTTAGAACTGCCACGTTTTTGAGCGCAATCGAAAAATTATTTCTCATGAAAATCGCAATTTTACGAATTTTTTCGATTTTTCAAAAATTTCTTTGACTTATAACACCTACATGCTTTATCCGATTGTAATGATTTTTTCACAGAACCCTTATTTTATGAATTAATATATTCGTGTGATATTTGAGCGCAATCGAATAATTATTTTTTATGAAAATCGCAATTTTACGATTTTTTTCTTTTTTTAAATTACGATTAATTAAAAAAAGTTTAAAAAAGTTTATTTTTTATTTTATTTAATTTTTTTTTTGATCTTCAACATCGTAATGATTTTTTCACATAACAACAGAAAATCCGCATAACACGTGGCAGCTCAACGCACCAATTACGCTCATCCAACAACGCGGCGGGACTTAAGCGTTTTTCCAGTTTAAGAATACTATCCATAAACAGTACAAAACAAAAAAATTGAATGC